>JABEXW010000271.1:0-40534 GCA_013266185.1 Fusarium sarcochroum
GAGATAGATGAATGAGGAGGAGAATAGTGAGAATATAGTTGAGAGTAGTTTTTTTTTTCGAGAAGAAAGGGGGCAGGGAAAATGGCGTATAGTCTAGGAGCCAATAAAATGTGTTGAAAAGAAGAATAGAAATAAGGTTTTGTAGGGAGGGGAGGTTCTTCATGCATGGGGATAGATAGGAACTCCATATCCGGTCGGAGTGTGTATTGACTACCTTATTAATAATGGTGTCTGTTGTAAGATGTGATATTATAGAGCCTGCCCGGGCGCACATGCCGTACCCCGAGGTGCCCGATCTGACAACTTAGAAAAAGAACCTAAGAGCGGCCTTTAGGGTACGTACCTCGTACCTATGGATGCTGCACCCCGCAAAGACGCACCCCTCCAGCTCAGGTAGCTCCAGGGCAAAAGATTCCATCGCAAAACACGAGACTCGGGTCAAATAACCACGAAGCCGCGATCAAACATCACCACCCTCCGCCGCCGCAGACTTACTAGCATACGCTTTGGTCAGCAGATAGACTGACTGCGACTTACTCAACGTAGTTGTTTGTTACCTGCGACTGTTTGCGATCTGTGCAATTGACCGTATCTTTCACCTCACGCGCCTAGCTTTGTCCCAAAGTTGCCCATCATAACAGCTTCGACATTACTATTTGGGCCATTGCCTTGCTTCCATAACCATTATGTCTTCGACACCGATGGATATCGATCGTTCCAACACCCCCAACGGCGCTTCGCTTAACATTCACCGCACCATTGGCACCACCGCTTCAGTCTCAAACCTGTCCGATGTCATAGGCAACTTTCGTCCAACAAAGGTACGGCCGCCATACCCTACGTATCGTGCACTTCTGAGAATCAAACACCGGCTGACTTGATATTTCTCAACTTTCAGCTCTTCCGCCGCGATGATATCAAGGACAATCGCCCTCAGCCCCATGTCCTGTCCCTCGACTACGACGACGAAGGCCAGCTTCTTATGACCTCGGCCAGCGACGAGACGATACAGATCTACCATGTTAAAGAAGGCCGGCATGATAAGAGTTTGCTCAGTAAAAAATATGGTGTGAAGCTCGCCAAGTTCACTCATACAAATTCCAGTATCATCTATGCCAGCACAAAACAAAACGGTAGCCCACCTCATCTTTCACGCCAGCACAAACCAAGACGATACTGACTCTCATATTTCCTAGACGCCATTCGATATCTTGCTACACATGACAACTCTTTCATCCGATACTTTGAAGGTCACGAGGGACCCGTAACATCAATGGCTGTTCACCCCGGAAGTGATAATTTCATATCTTGCTCTCAGGACAATACGGTGCGACTCTGGGACACACAGACTAAGAATTGCCAAGGTCAACTCTACCTTCGATCGCCTTATCTTGCTGCATATGACCCATCTGGAACTGTATTTGCCGTGGGCTGCCCGAGCAGCGGAACAGTCTTACTTTACGATGCGCGCAACTACGACAAGGCTCCTTTTGCGACGGTTGATATCGTGGAACAGTGCAGGGGAGTTGACTCACAATGTCTTGTTAAGGGATGGACAAAACTCGAGTTCTCTAATGACGGTAAGTCATTGCTTGTTGGAACTCGCGGCAATGGCCACTTCTTGCTTGACGCCTTCGAGGGCACGCTGAAAGCATATCTTCACAAACCAAATGGCGGAACACGACGGGTAGCTGTTGGAGAGGCGACACCATCTGGTGATGCATCATCAGATACATCTAATGTCGAGAGCAGCGGTGAATGCTGTTTTGCTCCTGATGGTCGATACGTCCTCAGCGGCTCGAAGAAGGATGTCCTAGTTTGGGACACGATGGCGGCTCCGGACGACAGCAAAGTACTTGAACCTAGCTGGACACTGCCTGACAAGAGAGAAGCTGCGGTTCTAGCGTTCAACCCCCGGTATAACTTCTTTGCTACGGCTGATCAGGAACTGTTGTTTTGGCTACCTGACCCTCACGCGTGAGTAGATGCGAATCGCATCACTGTTGGGAATGATGGAGGAGACAGATCCTGAGAAACAAAACAACGAACGGAGTATTTTTAGAATGAATGGCGTCAATAATAGATATGATACCCTTGCATCACAGTACATCGGGATGGTAGTGTGAACGTTTACGAATTTACCTATATTCGTTTACGCGAAAGAAATGCTAGTATCCGGTTATACTTTTATTCATTCATTACATGTATATGACGATTTCGTTTCATCCAGAATGTAGGTAGAACTCCTTGACTCATTAATGCTCCCGAGGTCGTCTATTCGTGGAACTGCTGCAGGCAGCTACTAGGCAGTCAACCCGTGCAGGCACTGGCCATTTAGGCGGTTCAGTTAATATTCGAGAAATGTGCCTCGCTTTAGGATAAGCTACTAGAATAAGTAAGTTACTGCAATAGGTAGAGCATATTATGGGCTAAAGATTGACTGAAGCGCCTAATTTATTCTATTCTCTCTTACTTAAAGTAGGTCTCTAGAATCACGATTACTTACCGACCCGCCACCATCCACCCTATCGTCTGACAGCTTAGAACCAACAACATCACCATGAACTCACAAAATCCTCATCCAGAGGCTCAAGGCCTTTTAGGCCTACCCGTCGAAATCATGGGTCTGATAATGAAGGAGATCGAACTATTGCCGGAACCTTACAAACAACTACTCCAGTTCGCAAAAACATGTCGCGCCTTGGCCGCCCAAGCAATTCCACAGCTATACTACAAGGATGCGACAGAATCACTCAAACTCACCCAGGACCAGGACATGCCTATCGCTCTCCAGTGGGCTTGCTGGTACGGTGTTTTGGGGACGGCAAAGTCGTCACTGGAAGCTCTCGGCAGGACTGTTACCGATACGGATGTCACCCAGAAGATCAGTCAGCCTTTCAACAATGACAATCTCTACCATTTGCGTTACAAAACTGTCAAACGGAGAGGTCCTTCTGGCCCTGCATATTGCTATCTACACTGGGGGAGCAAGAGCGGTCTCTTACACTTGGCATGCCTTCGTGGAAACACGGCGATCGCCAAAATGCTGATGGATAAGGGAGCTCATCCAGATACCCCAGACGGAAAGAATCTTCCTGCTTTGGCGTACGCACTGAATGAGGATGTCGTAAGTTACTTACAGAGCCGAAATCATTGACGAAAGAATGCTAATACATCAACAAGGCCCAACTCCTCATCGATTATGGAGCTGACATCAATGTCACCCACGGAACCGATGAGACTGCACTGTGCCATCTCATATCCTGGGGTCCGATGGAAGATGTCGACTGGAACAAAGAGTTCAACATGCCTCGAGGCGATGGTGCTCTCACACCGTTACACACTCGACATGACCACTTGAGCACCATCAAGCTCCTAATCCAAAATCCCAAGACCGACATTTACGCAGATAGGATCAAGAATGTCAGTCCTCTGCAACTAGCTGTGACTAGACGATACGTTGAAGCGGTTGAACTCCTTCTGGATGCGGGAGCTTCGCCAAACCCGATCCACAGCGAGGGCGGGAAGAGACTCTTGCTTACGGATGCCCTCAAGCGAATCGAGAATTCCCCTATCATTAGAATGCTCTTGGACGCCGGAGCCGAAGCCGATCTTGAGCATATGCCAGAGGGAGGGCTTTCAGAAGAGCAGGGCTCTGATCTTCCCATCATGAACCTGACATCATCAGGTAGTAACCCGCTGTATGCAAGAGAAGAAGTCGAGATTGCCCGGCTCGTCTGCAAGAAGATCAAGCATTTTGATGCTAATATGGGTGAGCACCCAGCGCTGTGGCACTACGTGAGGAGAGGACGGGGAGATATTGGCCAGGTCTTGATTCAAGCTGGGGCAGATCCGGAGGTGGCGAACGTTGAAGTTCGAGACACTGTTTTGGGGCTTATTGCACACTAATTGAAGCCGTTGTAGCAGCAGGCGGCCCAGCAAAATCTTGAGACGGGTGTTCTACCTTAGATCAATTGTCATAGAATTGATATAAGACTTAGTCTAAATTGACACGGAATTTTACAAGACATTAGGAAATTATCCTAATCTTAGGATGATACGTTCAATTCTCTTCCATTTTTCCCATGTAGGTCTAACTTAACATGAAGTATCATAAGATTTTAGAAAATTGTCCTAATCTTGGGGTCATATTTTTCTTTCTCTCCTACCTTCCCTAGGGCTAAATAATATAACCTCCTTCTACATTTTTTTCTTCTTGGCCCACGCGACTTTACCTAGTAGCTGCCTGTAGTAGTTTTACGAATGCACAGGGTAAACAGATTTAAGAGGTGTTCTATGGTGTTGTGGCGCTCAGCCTCCCCTCACCGAGCCCCACCATAAAGAATATCCCACCTTCCAACCTCATCCAACTCTCCACTTCAAGACATCGAGTGACATTACACTTACAGGCGCCAACTTCAACCGCCCCATTGACGAATAGTATTCCACAAGAGATCAGACATATCAGAAGCTCTTATCAGACCAAGAGACGCTTAGATACAGCTGCGCCGCGCCATCTATCCTCTCCGAGCCGTAAGGCCAGCGCACACGACACCAGCTCCAATACCGACATCACATAAAACTCGACGACAATGGTGTATCTCAAGACAAGCCAAGAATGGCTTGACCAGTCCCTGGCGCTGCTTGAAGCACGACCTTCCACAGTACGCCAATCACGCGCCCACCGCGCATGGAGAGAAAGAGTCAGCTAACCACCAACCAGACACGCATCACCACAAAATACAAGCTCAAGCCCGCCCCCTCGCGCCCCGACGCCGACGGCGACACAGCCGTATCTAAGCCCCCACGCGGCCAACTGGTCCTCAAGGCCTTCGATCCCATTAGCGGCGCGACCATCAAGTACCGCACTACAAAGGCCGCCGAGGTATCCCGTCTCGTGTACGCTTCTCTCGGACGTCTGGGAAGGGGCCAGGCTGCGGTGCCAGATGTGCCCGAGGTGACGATGGCGGATGCTGGTGAGGGCGCAGCGGAGGAGTCACAAGCTGCTACGCCGACACCGCTGGCTTCGCAAGGGGGTGGTGGTGGAAAGAAGAAGAAGAAGGGCAAGAAATGAGAGAGAGAATAAAGGAGAGGTTGATGGGATATCAGTTTTTGCGAATTGATTAACTAGGATGGTTGTCAAAGTTGATGATTATGAGAAAAAGCTTACGGCAAAGATAATGATAGCAGCATGAAGCATCATTAACATACATGGAATTCTAGGCTTTGGGTTTCTTACTGATGACCATGACCACAGTTCAGCATCTGTTAACCTACGTATTAGTCTCAAATCCCAATTGACACTGCGACATTGTTATGGATGCCCGTGGCTGATAGACAGTCAATCCACTGCATGTATGGAACATCATGCAGATGTCAGGAATATTACTTTGGCATCAAGAATTCACGTCAAGAAGAACAGAAAATATACTAATCTAATCAATTCATCTCTATCTAGGAGAGTGTTATAGTAATATCGTCATCCATAAACACTATTAAACCGTCAATGCTATTTTCATCCACCCAGAGTCCAAATCCCCAACGCCGTGTCGGTCCGTGCAAATCCAGCATCAGGATCCCAAGTATGATCGCGACCTTGCCAACCGTAAAAGTAACCAAGCATCGCTGCCCCGAGGCTCATCTCAAATGTACAAACAAGAAGTAAAACAGGGTATATGTTCACATGTACGCGTGCCCACGGGCAACTGCCCGGGCCAAAGGAAAGAAAAACGACGAGACGAGACGTTTAGAAGTCATCATCAAAGGTGAAGTCGCCGCCGTTCTCACCCTTGGGGGACTCCTCCTCGTCGGTCTTCTTGTTGGCGCTGTGCAGGACACCGGCCTTCTGGTAGTCGGCGACACGCTTCTCGAAGAAGTTGGTCTTGCCACCCAGGGAGATGTTCTCCATGAAGTCGAAGGGGTTGGTGGCCTTGTAGACCTTCTCGTTGCCGAGAGCGACGAGCAGACGGTCAGCAACGAACTCGATGTACTGCTTCATGAGGTTGGAGTTCATGCCGAGCAGGGCACAGGGGAGAGCCTCAGTGAGGAACTCTTGCTCAATGGTGACGGCATCGGTGATGATGTCCTGAATCATCTGCTTGCTAGCACGACCCTTGAGGTGAGAGTGGAGGAGGCAGGCAAAGTCGGTGTGGAGACCCTCGTCACGAGAGATGAGCTCGTTGGAGAAAGTCAGACCAGGCATGAGACCACGCTTCTTGAGCCAGAAGATAGAGGCAAAGGCGCCGCTGAAGAAGATACCCTCGACAGCAGCAAAGGCAACGAGACGCTGAGCAAAGGAAGAGTCCTTGTCCTGGATCCATCGAATGGCCCAGTCAGCCTTCTTTCGGATGCAGGGAATGGTCTCAATGGCGTTGAAGAGGTAGGTTCGCTGGGCAGGCTCCTTGATGTATGTGTCAATGAGCAGGGAGTAGGTCTCAGAGTGGATGTTCTCCATCATGATCTGGAAACCGTAGAAGCATCGAGCCTCAGGGATCTGAACCTCGCCGCTGAATCGCTCAACGAGGTTCTCGTTGACGATACCATCAGAGGCAGCGAAGAAAGCAAGGATGTGAGAGACGAAGAACTGCTCGTCGGCAGTCAGGCGGTTGTTCCAGTCGTGGAGATCCTTGGACAGATCAATCTCCTCAGCAGTCCAGAAAGAGGCTTCGGCCTTCTTGTACATTTGCCAGATCTATCATGGTATGTTAGTATATAGGTCGTGTGGGGAACCACTTTACGCGTCAAAACGCGTCACATACCTCATGGTACTTGATGGGGAAGAGGACAAAGCGCTGAGGGTTCTCCTGGAGGAGGGGCTCATCGGCTTCCTCAGCCTTGAAACCAGAGACAACAGCCTTGATCTCTTCCTTCTTGGTCTCCTCGACGATCTTGGTCTTGAGCTCGGTGGTCTGGGCGGGCTCGTTCTCCTTGTTGGCGGCACCGAAGTCGAGCTTCTTGACGGGGGACTTCATGTTAAGGTTCTCAATACCGGAAGCAGCCTGTAAAATAAAGGCGTTAGCTATCAATTGACTCTGCAAGTCCATGGTTAACGACGTCACATACCTGCTTCGAAGGAGTGATTTGCGCAGCCATTGTGTTGTGTATGTGTGTGTCTGAAGAAGATAAATGGGATCAATTTGATCAGAACAATACAGAAGCAAGACAAAGGCTTTGTATATGCGTTGAACACTTGTGGTAGAGGGGTTGTGGTTGCGGTGGTGATGGTCTGGTCCAAAGTAAAGAATGGGATGAAGGCGATGGGCTTTTGTATAAAGTGATTGATGCGCTGTCACGTGGGATCAAAGCGCGTCGCGGTGGGTGATGCGCGGTGGGTACAGTGGGCAGGACCACTTTACGAACTGGGGAGAGTCACTGCGCGTCACTGGGTGAACCAGGGGGCTTCAGGGGGCTTTCGGCCCCATTCGGGCTGCGACTGGCAGCACCAAGACGCTAGTGCTTAAGCTGGTAACATGAGGATATTCAGCCACCAGGATCAATCAAGCAAGTGAGACGCGTTAAGACGCGTTTCTGGCGGATTCACGGTCGTCTTTGGCATGGTCAAGTACTATACTTTCTGTTTTTCTCGTTGCCCCGTCTCCACTGTGCTTTGTACCTGCTTATTGCAAGGAGTGATGATTCAGACTTGCCTAGGATTAACGTCATGAATGGCGTTTATCAATCAGCACACTTTGAGATCCATACCGGTACCTCGCGTCGTTGGGGCAATGCGAAATGGGCTGCAGGGCATGCATGGCATGGATAGTGGTGCCAGTCCCGCCTAGGACAGAACTGAGCACATCCGGCGGTGGGAGTCATGATGAGCTACTACAGAGCAATTGAGATGACATTAATGCAAAAAGATGTTAATAGAACCTCAGATCTAAGCATTGAAACCGGCACCAACTGATTGCCAACTTTTCGCGTCTCTCTACCTAGTCTCAAGGGTGAGAGCGCGTTTCTGGGGTTACACCGCGTTCCGGCTTGGGCCCTGAATCTGACGTTACCGGCCTTTGGTGTGACACGCCTCGAGCTCCGTACCTCGACATATCTGGCCGCTAAAAATTGTAACTAAATTCGGAATCAGTCGTTGATCAGGCTAAAGTCGGTACTATTCTCGTCGAAACATCTCAGATTCCTAGATCGGAGTCTCTGAGAGCATTGTTCATCTCCTTCATGGATCCACTGGAGTCAGTTGCTCGGTCGATGAAAATGCCAAGTAAAGTTATCAGATCTTATTCTCTAATTTAATTCGCGAAAACTGCCCCACGCGTCTGCATCCACTTTAATCAATTAAGGTCGTGGCCCCTCATGAGAGCTTCGTACTGTACATCATTCATACACAGCATGATAATGAAACCCGACTCCACGTTCCGATCATGCAAGCATTACCAACATTCCTCACCCCATCATGAATAATACCTGACTCACAAGGGCCCGCCCTTCTGTCAGCTCAGCTTGGTCCCCATCTTTCTGTTGCTGTGCGTGTAAATCCGAGTTGCCGAGTTTAGCGTCGGTCCCTTCGCTGCGATCGATTGCTTCGGGGCGTACGTTCAGCTTCGGCCATCTCCTCATCACGCGGTCGGGCTCTGTCACGACTGAAGAACCCACGGCTCTCGTGAACCCGCGCCGGTGCCGGCTCGCTCGGGTGGTTATCACGACGACGATCTCGGCTGCGGCTGCGGCTTCGGCTTCGGCTGTGTCGACGACGATCCGACATGGACGCATTCCGTGACGGCGGGTTTGAAACATACTCGGGTGCATCCTGAAGTCGATCGAATTGGTCAGGGTCGCTTGGATCAACCGTTGGTAATGGTAGTCCACTCTTCTTGAGATTCTTGCGTCCTTCCTCCCGTAGGTACGTTTCGAGAAGTGCAGCATTACGAGTATTGGCCTTGAATGCAGCGTCGGCGACATCGCCAACGAAGGGGACGATTCCAACGATGAAGTCAATGATGATGTTGAACATCATCTTCGACTTCACAGAAGTCGGGAGTCCGCCGTCGATTTTCATGCAAGTCTTCATGACAAGAAGGGCGAGCATCAAATCCATCACGTCACCAACACTAGAGAAGCTGTTAGTTTCGATCAAATAGCCAGACTGGGGTTACAGGGTTAAACTTACGCAGGGATCAAGCCCAAGACGCTGCCCCAGCCGAAACGGATGCCACAGCAACTGAAGAGGGCCAGGTCCAGACGGTAGGCTCGGCGCTTGACCTTGGTCAAAACCTTGCCATCATGGTCCGAAATGCCTGGAGGAAGGGCCTTCTTGCGCCTCTTCACCTTGCCGGTGGGCGTTCCATCCAGGCGAGTAGCTGGAACATGCTCAAAGTAAGGGTCCTATAAATAATGGGTTAGCGCTTTCGCGAGAAAAATTGGCAAGCTCGTCCTTTCTTACCTCAGTTCCGAACTTGTTCTGCACTGTCTCGCCCAAGATCTTCTTGGTAACGAACTTTGCGATAAGTGACCCCATGGTTTCTTGTCGGAGTAACGACTTCGCTTGAAAAGACGCGGTTGTACGACACAAGACGAGGTCGTTGGCCTTTCTAATATGCTGAGGTGGCGACGGTTCAGCAAGTGTTTGCTTGACAAGAGGCTGAAGGATAAAGACCACTCGCAAGTAATGTGTATGTCACTGCTTGAATCTCCAAGACAAAGGTTGGCGAGCCAAGACAATGAAACGGCGCCTTCCTTTATATGATGAGAGGACAGGGAATTTCTTGCAAGAGAGACCAGCCTTTCACTTGCAATGGTTGTACGCCTGATCTGCTGAATTACCGGTTTTTAAGTATTATGATGACTACGGTGAGGTAGCCCGTTTGGCCCTGGAGCGATGATGTAATTTTGGCTACCACCCCAAACTTCTGGAACCTGCAAACTACTGTAGGTCCTTGCGGTCTGGACGCATTAACTAGCCCAACAAACCGGCTAAAGCGTTCTAATGCCGATCATGAGCATGTGTTGGCATATTCTGCGAGTCCTGAAGTGGCAATTTTACCTGCATCTGAAACATGCAATCGCGACGGGAGGCAGCCTGTTGGAGAATTCGAGCTGATGATCATGAATCGAGCGAGGCTTTGCACCGCCACATACATAAAGCTAAACTGTGGCGAGTGCTATCGAGTGAGGTGTGGCGCAGCACCTAACTTTCTTTGAATTGGGTTCCATCCATTTCCCGTTGGGGCTCACGAGCGGGCACCTAAGCTGTAAGGCGCGAATTGGGTCTGTGATCTGGCTGGTCTGATTGCGATGCTGTCAAACCTGACAACAACACCAACAAATCACATTCAGAATCGACCCCTTTCGGCCTTTGCACTGCCGCCTCGACCCCGCTTGTCGCAAAGAGACGTCGCGTTGCACTCGACTTTAGCATCTTCTTGACTCAATCAAGTGACTTGCGATCTCGACAACCGCTCGCGTCTTTTCGCTTGTCGCAGTCGTCCTTTTGCGTCATCTTGGCTGTCGCACCTCAACCATGGTCAGCTTGCCTACGCAGCTTCGCTCGCATTATCGTCTCGCAAAGTCTTGAAAAGGAATCAACAAATAAAAAGAGAAAACATCAACCGAAACAATCACAACTTCATCGTAGCATGAACCGGGGGAATCCGCCATCATGTCTGGATCACAAATGCAGTTAGAGGATTGTATGTGTTGGTGGGTGCTGCGCGATTGCGAGCAAGGACTAACACAACCAACCTAGGGCTGGACGACCTTTGCGTCCGCTTCATCATCAACCTTCCCCAGGAGGATCTCTCCTCCGTTGCTCGAATATGCTTCCAAGTCGAGGAAGCTCAGTGGTTTTACGAAGATTTCATTCGTCCACTAGACCCAACCTTACCGTCCATGACGCTGCGCACATTTTGTCTTCGCATTTTCCAGCATTGTCCCTTGTTAGCCAGCTTTTCCGTCGAGAACCATACCAAAGCATTTGAGGAGTTTTTGGAGTACAAGACGCGCGTTCCTGTACGCGGCGCCATCATGTTGAACGAGGCCATGGACTCGACAGTTCTGGTCAAGGGATGGAAGAAGGGTGCCAACTGGAGCTTCCCGAGAGGAAAGATCAACAAGGATGAGGACGATCTGGATTGCGCCGTTCGAGAAGTCTACGAAGAGACGGGTTTGGACCTTAGAACTGCCGGTCTGGTACCCCCCGAGCAAAAGCCCAAGTACATTGAAATCGCGATGCGCGAACAGCATATGAGGCTCTACGTTTTTCGCAATGTTCCAATGGATACAGCATTCGAACCGAAAACCAGGAAGGAGATCAGCAAAATTCAATGGTATAAACTGTCGGACCTGCCAGCGTTTCGCCGCAAGAACGGCCAAAACAACGATGCGATAGCTACTCCCAACGCCAACAAGTTCTACATGGTTGCTCCGTTCTTGGTGCCACTGAAGAAGTGGGTTACATCACAGAAGAAGATTGAAGCACGCAAAGCATCCAGTGGCCCGCATGGTTATGGACCTATCAACGAAGCCCTGTATGAGGATGAAGCATGGAAGACCGACACTGGCGCCGAAACTACCGATCAAGGCCCAGCAATAGAGACACTTGCGGGGGCCACACAGGAATTGCATCGACTGTTGAAGGTACAACCTCCGACGCAAGGCTTGCAGGGTCCTCCCGTCCCCGTTCAACAGGACAAGGGCAGTGCTTTGCTGTCTATCCTTCAAGCAAAGGATGCTCCTCAAGGCGCTGTACCTCAACCTGGTGTTCACTATCCTCATACTCCCCTGGATCTAACGGTCGCCGATGCACCTCAGCCCCTGACACCTCATCATCACAACCATCACCAGATGCCATCTATAGGCACCCAGCAACCGCCACCTTCGTTTCCCTATGCACCCAATCAACCCGCCCACTGGAACATGGCACCCGCACAACAGGTCAGCAATCATCAAGCATATAACCCACAGTATCCTTCATCAGAAGGCCAATACAAGAGCAATCAAGCGACTCTGGTGCATCCTCAGCCTCTGCCTCCACAAGTGGAGAGAGCTGTGTTTAACAGAAGCGCATTCCAGGATGTCAACCAGCCCAACTACAACCCCGCGCCAGCTCAATTTGTCAACCAGCAGCAACCGCAATATGGTCACCCCGGTCAGATGCCACCGCAAATTCCCAACCCAGCTGAGCAGCCGAGACAGCAACCATTGAACGGGCAGTCGATGGCCCTCTTGAGTGCCTTCAAGGGAGGCAATGCTGCACCACAAGTTGCCCAGAAGCCTCAACAAGTTCCATTCCCCCCTGGCTTTCCAGGACAGAATCAAGGCCCAGCATACGGCAACTTCGGAGGACCTCAAGCGCACCCACAGATTCCTCCTCAAGGTCTCCCACAAGTTCCTACACATGCAGTCGGCGGCCCCGGAGGTCACGATCGATCCGGACCAAGCCCCAAAGAACTGCCAGGCTCAAAGGTTGGACCGCCCGCCGACAACCATCGTTCCGCCTTGTTGGGCATGTTTCGCAAGGAGGATCAGAACCAGCCCCCTGCCCAAGCACATCACACCGCTGGACAGCCTACTCCTGGTAGCATGATGAGCGAGCTGCTGCGTTCTGTTGGTGGAGACAGTGCGCGGGCTCAGGGACCATCACAAGCTAGTGCGGATACCAACCCGCCTGTTTCTTTGGAAGGTCTATCTCTCCAACATGGGCCTGCCCAGTCCGGTACACCCGGATCTCAAGGGAGAGCAGACTATGCGCATCAATATAGCGCCCAGCCCGGGCCAACCGGTCCGCAGCCAGGTCAGCCCATCCGTATTCTTCAGCGAGGACAAACCGAACAATTTCTTGGCGTTGGAAGAGCATCGGCATCTCCTCAGACTTCCTTTGCCTCGCCAAGTGGTTTAGCTGGCCACTTACAACCCGCAACTGCTGGCGTTAGTCCCAGCATGGCACAAGCTTTCCCTGCTATGAACCGACGCCGCGAATCTGGGCCTGCCCAGAAGAGAGAATTGCTCTCCCTCTTTGGCAAGCAGCCATCTCCTGCTAGTTTGGAAGCAGCTAAGGGCAAGGAGGTTATTGTCGGAACACCAAGATCTCGTCTTGCTTCTTTAGCCGACTCTGGTGGCCCTCCTTCTCGCCGCGGTAGCCAGACGCCCATTTCACCGGCTGAGCGCTCCTTTTTGCTAGATTACCTGCAGACTGTTACCAAAAATGCTAACCACTGAGGATTTTTGGACAACTGATTTATTGTGTACGATTGGTAGGATTAGGATCGGGGGAGCATTGCAACGGAGCCTTGTCTGGGATGCTATGGTTTTGCCAGGTAGTTAGCTAGGTACCTAATTGCTACGCGATGATTATCGCAGTTTGATTTTTGAGAGATACGATCCGAATGTTTGTTGGTGATGGGATGCATTTCATGTTGCAGATGGCGGGCTTCTTGGTGGTTTAGATATCGTAAGTAACATCCTTAAACAACTACAAAGTCAACCTGGCTGACAAAACGGTCCGATGATTTGCATACGTTCATGAGACTTTCAAGCCATCTTTGCGGAATATCATCATGGCTTTGTGTTTTGACTTTTCAGTAACATGGAGTTGTAAACTGATATATCATGATCTCGAGTGAAGCTTGGCCAATACCTAGTCACTTGCCTTTCAAGCACGATCCAGAACACAATGCATCTGATCACCTAAATTGAGTGAAACCCTTCCTCTCTTTTCAGGCAGTTTCGCCGTCATCTTGATGCTGAGTTCAGGGGAATAGGGGTAGGTAGGCATGACTGACTCCCCTGAAAGTAAAAATATTCTATACTAATGTTACGGTTTTCAGGTTCCTTTGACAAAAGAACCGCCCCTATGGCCCCTATCACTGCTGTCCCTAGGCTTGAGTTACTGCGCAGATTCCCCGCCGCCAAAAATCCGAATCGCCTTGACAGCTGGCGGCCGGTTGCCAGCTGGCAGCACCCGCAACTCCCAGACTCTCGCGCATGAGGTATATAATTGTCAAATAGCAACGTTTCTAGCATCAAGGTGGTCGAACGGTTAGCCGGTTGATCATCTCCCAAAGACTCGGGCTCGTAGCGGCCGGGTTGTCTCTGCAGCGATGCATCGAGCCTCAGCATGACTCGCTCGACGAGGGTTTCTTTTTTGCATTTTTCTGCTAGTCATCTAGAGGGCAGTTTTTAAGTCAAACTATGAGTTTTTTATTCATTTATCTTCTCGAGAAATGATACTGTGTTCATTTAAAGCTTTGGTGTTTTGGTTTCTGATCTCCTTTTCGAACCTGCGCACTCTCAAGTATCGCGGGACTGCCACCAACCACAGCCGCCGCTTTCTGGGCGAAAGTCGCTGCCCAGGGGAAAAGGCCGTGCAGAGTGATCAAGGCACTGGATGCAATCTTACCTCAGGCGTCTACAGCTGCAATAGAACCACAATGCCCCTGAATATGTCGCTGGACTGATGCGACGTTTTGTTTACCCAGTATCTTTGACACTACAACTGCTCCGGTAGTGATATTAATCAATAAGATCAGAAGCTGTAATACGTGCATGAATAGATATCGCATAAGACGGAGAGTATTTCACGAGTTCGTGTAAATCGCGGTGTCGCATGAAGAGTTCAAGTGGCTCAGGGGTAGGTGACTGCCTGAGCAGATGCGCCGAGATGGTACACCAAGTATCCAGTCCTTGAACACCCAGAGAATATTCCGTTTCTTGATACTATGAATAGAAACCAAGTCTTTCCATGCCGCAGACTGTTTCATATCCATGCCATCGATCAGGAGGATCGCATTGTGGCTGGTTGGTCATCCTAGCCACCGACGGCGAGCTCAGGGGGCTTGCCGCACTTTCCCACCTCACTGAGATCCCGCAAAGCCTCAGATACCAATCCAAGGCAACCATCTATCACCAAAGACGGAATCAACGGTAATGGTCAAGCGGTTAAACCGGGTAATGCCTGGACTTAAATTCGCAAATGTCCCCGACAAGCTTGAGGACGGAGTTTCAACCAAGACCGACACCTGAGATAAACGTCAACGCGCGCACTTTTTTATCTTCTTGATAAGATGAATAACATATAACTATGCTTTTATACTTCATTTTTGGCTTATACGTTTATGGCCTTGTGTGCTTGGAGTCTAATTATATGTTCGTGAAATAACTTGATGTTTACTCAGGGGTAGCTCAGACGTAGCTATGGAAACTTAATGAAGAGAGCAAGGCAGCATTGATGTAATCACTGATTGAGTGGTGTGCGCGAGTTAAGATTCGAAGCCGCGTATATTATATGCTGCGACCTAGAGTGATGGGCAGGGCAGCCACTGACTGAACGCGAACCTCGGGGCCAAGACAGCAGCACCTTCCTGGTTGCCTGGAACCCGGCAAAGCTTTATAAGCTAGTTTAAGGTGACCATATATCACCAAAGGCGGATAAGTCAACGGTATGGTTGAGTGGTTAAGCCAGATGAACAAGAGTCAGGCCAGAGAAAACCCAAGCGTCCCGAGAAACTCGAGGATTGAACAGACCAGACACCTGAGATAAACGTCAACGCGCGCATTCTTTTGTCTTTTACTTAGATGAATACTATCTCTCTTTTTCTCTCTCTTTTTATTTCTTTCAACTGCACCTTGAATTATCTGCTGTGATGCTGTAATCTTAAAATCTAGTTAATGGTATTGAGATTTAATAAACAGAGCCACTCAGGTGTAATATAAGGGTTGCTATCTAGACAGAACCAGGAGCGCAAGACAGAAACTGTTTGATCGCTTATTGTGTCAAGCCTTATAGTCCTCCCGTAAAAATCATGCGAGAGACGGGATTCGAAGCCTGCGTTGGTTGGCGAGCCCTCGAGTGGCAGGCAGGCGCCTTCCCTACGATGGCCTCAAGGCAGACACCCCAAGACCTTATTAACCGAAACATGTGATCCAGCTTCCAACCAAGGGAACATGATCTGAGTGGTCAAGTGGCTTACCGTAAGGCGAGCATGAGTGGCTTTCGAGTCAAAGATGAGCTTTCGAGCTCTGGATGGACTTTCGAGTCAAAAATGGGCTTTCGAGCCAAAAATGGACTTTCGAGTCAAGATCGGCACACTCAGATCCCCTGCTTTTTTCTTCTTCTTTCTTTTTTCTGTTAATTCTTCTTAGAAGAATAAGAGTCATCCAAGACACAGCGAGTAATGAAGTGCTTCATTTTGCAAATTACCACCTTCGGGAGAAGCCCCAACTTGACTTTGGTCCTAAGCTTACAAGTGTTGAAGACGTGCCTACTTGACCGATGGAGTTCCCCGTGGGGTAGGCAGTATATAGTATGAGCTATCGGCCTAGAAAGACACAGTTGTAGAGCCAGAAGGGGAGACAACCATCAGAATATATTGATTGAATCGGTAAATGTATATCCCTGGGTACTTATTCCGTCTTGAGTGTTAATCGTAGTTGTGTATAAATCAATGAGAAAGCTTCGAGAAGAAACATATTTCCCTTCGTGGCTCAAATTACAACTAAGCAGTCAGTATTCAGCGACAACGACCTTTTTATTTACAGATCTTCTCCAAGCTATCCACTCAACGCAGCTGAAGTCTTTACAAACATCCTCTACTATGCCTGCCGCCACAACATCCTAGTTTGCATGGTTAAGATCTGCGAGAAAGTTCGACAGGCACAAGAAAATAAGACAGCATTTTGTGGTGAATATAGTGATGCCAGCTAAACTAGACCCTGGTCTCTACAATAGATAACATAAAAGCAGAGTGTTGTCTACTTAGCGGCCCCCATTTCTTTGTCAAGATCACAGTGACACATAACTCGAGTAAACACAGAAACAGGGGTATCGCAACATGGCATTCATCCTTCAGCAATGCCATAGTGAAGGCTGAAAGAGCTATTCTCCGGCTAGGAAGATCCTGAGCAAGAAGAATCATCATCACGACTATCATCGGTATCGCTGAGATTCAGCAGTCGGAATCGGTTGCCCATGAGGTTCTTGCGCCTCGGTAGTGCAGAGTCAGAGCTGTTGTTAGTAGAGCTGTCGTTCGGCTTCGAATGAGGAGTCGAGGTACGAGTCTGAGACGGCAAGCTTTCTAGGGGCTGAGCGCATTCATCGGCAGCCCAATCAATACGAGAGCCCTTGAATTCCCTGAGAAGTCGCAAGATCAGCTCTGCTCCAGCGACTGAGTAGGAAGCTCAAGTTTGGAAAGAGCAACTTACAATCGACTCATCAGACAACTTTGAGCAAAAATGGCAGCGTTAATCGAATTAGTGCTGACAAAGCAATTGTCCCTTTCGATTTTGATGTCAATCACACGAAGTCCGTGAATGTGTTCGAGATCATTGCGGATGCCCTGGGCAGTGAGGTTAGGATCCCGTTTGCGGATGACAAAATTCCGAGAAGCCCCTTTGGTGATGTGGTAGGCTACATTTCCTTTCAGGAAGAACTGATGATCGGCCCATTTCGTAGGCACCTGTGGGTTTTGTTAGAATCAGGATTAAGTATCTTGGCCACATAACTTACTTGACGGTCCTTGATATACAGACCTTGTTTTCGAGAATGATCGAGAAATGCCACAGCGTCGGCTTCGTGCACAAACGAGACTATCGCAGAGCAATCTCTTGTTCGAAGAAAGACTTCCAAAAGCGGACCGCCTCGAACAACTGCAGTGATATCTCCGTGTGTGACGCCGGGGACTAGGTTCAAGAGCTGGATTGACCTCTGGGCAGAGCGCTCCAACCACCTGCTGGAATCAGGTCGTTTGTCAACTGCAGAGACGATACGAGGATGGTGATCAAGTGAGTCATCTGGATAACCAAATGAATGAGACGAGGTGTTGAGATGTCGATTTCTATCCACATGTGGCCCTTGTCCTTGGTTGTCGCGCCCGAAAGCAGCACTTGGGCGATTCTGGTAAGGAGGTGCTTGAGTATTGGGCACATATGATGTCGAAGTCGGTTGGCCAGCATCCTCAGGGGTATTAAATGTTGTCTGTTGAACTGGCATTGGTTGGCTTAGGAGCTATAGTCGATTAGTGGTCTGCAGGATGATGAGAAGTTGTAACATACATCAAGGGACGCATCATCGATGCCTTGCTCGCTGAGGTTTTGGCGCAGGCAAACTAGTCAGACAGCATTAGAAGAAGTTCTGTATAAGTGCGGTATACGCAGATCTGCGCAGTCGCATTTTGTAGCGTACCGTATCGATGAGCCATCGCGACGAGACCATCGTACTCTTGCTGGGAAATGTTCATGTATTGGGGTTCATAAACCGGCGGCTCAGAGCCCTTGGGTAAAAGTCAGCTTATTCCATCTGTGATAGATACTAATCTGGGATGAATCTTGACGAAGATTGTCCAGCAAGGAGAGCAGACTCCCGTGGCAAGAGGGAGAAGAGAAACGTACGGCTGGAGTTCTGCAAACACCAGGTTAGCATAATTATCATTATTTGAAAGAATAATAATCGAATATCTAATGGTATCGTGGGAGTTTTGTACTTACTGCTCCATGTCCATTTTGATAGTTTTGTTCGTTCGCGCTGAGAATGATGAAAGAAGAAAGAGTCTGGACGTGGGAGATATGGATGATAATAGCGACCACTGACATCGCAGCATTTGATATTTCAAGAGGAAGGAACCCTCGGTGGCAGTTAATCACTGTCCTATGAATGTACCTACCTTAGGCAGACAATCACTTATTCCATGGACGAACCAACGAGTAATTTCACGTGCCGCTGTCGGCAACTGCGAGCATCATCGGCAGCCTTCCATGGGAGTCTCCCGTTTTTCGGTTACTGACTTATGACAAGCAAACATGGCAAGTCTTTGATTCATTTACTTACATCTAGGTATATCAATATTGCAAGACTGAAACGGTCCCTGGAAAGTTATCAAAGCCAGACGTGTCTAGCGGCGTATGTGTATATAGCTGTGATTATTATCACAATACACAAAACGGTCATGTGCAGAATGCTCATGAGAAACATGCAAAGAGAACAAACATCGTTTTTGACTTCCTCGTCACTGAGGAAGTGAATGGTATCGAATGACCGCGATTCACGGCTGTCAGCTCGTAGTCAAGGCTAGGACTAGTATTGTAGAGACTCAAGCAGCAGCAAAAAAATCACCAGGATATAAATGCACAGTCGTCAATTCGTCAAGCAAACTGCGGGAGTAGCCGGTATTTAAGGCACCGTGGGCTTGATCGTTTGGCAAACCTCCCGTCGAGCATGAATTAAAGGTAGTACAGCCTACACGTGACACGGGAAGTTGAGGTAGGTTGCATCCAGCCGAAGATACAAATCGGAGGTTCCAGCGGCAAACGCAGACTAGCAAACTTACCTATGTAGACGGGATATTTTAGCTCGAGACACCATGATTAAGTCAGATGAATTCCAGTCTTGGGACTGAAAGATATCAAGGGCGGGTGAGGCAAAGTTAAGGTGAGAATCTTTACCTGTCTTGTAACACGCGAGACTTGGAGTTATACGAGAAGCTCATGGCCACGGTGACGATGACAGGCTGCATCTTGCATCTAGACCCATAGACATGACAATCTGCTGATGGAGCCCTGTACCATCTCTAGTGTATGATTGCCGAGAATAGCGGGTGAGCTTAGGGGACTCCGGACAGGGACGGGGGCTGACGATGGGGAATTGTATTTAGCGTGGTTATTTTTAGGAGGAAGAATGGGACAAACACGAGATCATGTGATGCAGTCTCCCTCTTTTGGTCTTGAGCTTGCCTATTGCGAGCCCTCCATCTCAAATATCATCGCCCTTAGCGACAGCCTAAACTTTGGGCCAAGGGGCCGCGTGTGCAATAACATGATGTGTTTACTTGACGTTGGTGGATTTTGGGGTCGAGAATGAAAGAATGCTAGATATTAAATATATCGAAAATAATGTGTAGAATGAACAAATAAATAGATTAGAAGGATTGTCAACACGAGGTGACCTGGGCTGTTGTGAGTTGTCTGACTACACCATGCAATGACTTCGGGCTCCTGATGTAGGCTGTGTTCACGTAAATGGAACGCCTCCATATCATGACCTCCACTAACAGCAACAGTCAACCCAACGGTCGGGTGCCGCCCAGACCTCCACCCAAAAAAAGGAGTCGGTGTTTGACCTTAAAAGTCAATCAAGGGGATACGTACTCTTTTAGGTTTGCGGCATGTGTGAATGACCTACCAAGCCCCCCTGCTCTGCTGTGCCAACCTAACGCCAACGCCTTCCCTTGTTCACTCTCGCTTCTCTTTTTGCTCCTATTGATTTCTTGTCTCTCTCGACTTTCTTCTCTTTTTATTTCTTGAGATCAATCAATTCCAGCGTTTTTGAGACTAGCAAACCATCGCTATCTCCATCGTTTAATCGAGCCTTGCCTTGTTGTCTCTCGCTTTTCCTCTTCCTCGACATTCGCTTTCTGTTTCGCCGTTCACTCGTTCTCATCGATTCGATCACCCTTGTCTCGGCATCGTTGGCCATCAACATCTGTTATCAACGATAACCTGTACCAAAACACGATCAATACTACACCACCATCATTGAAACCCAACTCTCGGTTGTCGATAGATCAGAAACCACAGTCGCTGTGGCCATTGCCTGATATCATATCGATTCTTTCCATACTCGAATCCAAAAAACTGCAATCAACAAAATCATCATGCGTCCCACCTCAAACCTCCTTCAGTTGGCTGCCTGCCTCTCCTCCCTCGCTCCTTTGGCGGCAGCGTGGCCCGAATGGTTCCCCCATGTCGACTCTGTCGTCGTCCGTCGTGTTGTTTACGAAGATGGTACGCTGGCTTCTGCTGATAGCTGTAAACCCCCTTTTACTGACCATACAATAGTGCCCCAAGAAACAGCTGTTCTCAAGGCTCGCCAAGACGACAAGACAGATGAGGAGGCTACAAGCACCAAGAAAAACGCAAAGCAGACAAACCTAAACACCGCCAAGGTCGAGACTGGAACTGAGACTGGAACTGCAACTGATGAAGAGTCCGCCACCGAGACCGGAACAAAGAAGGGCAAGCAAACCGGCACCAAGACCGGCACCAAGACCAAGTCTTCCGGATCCAAGCACACGACATTCTCTGCTGATATGCAACCCGGTGGAGTGAGCATGACGCTACCCGACACCATGTATGTGCCTACACCACTCTTCAAGATTGGTGATCATGCCACCTTTGGCTGGAACTACACTTCTCTTGAGGGTACCCCTACGGCCATCGATGTGCTCGTCAGTCAATCCTCTGCTGGCGAGATATACACCCTTACCGCCAACATGACATTCGAGAAAGAACCCGAATTCGTTTGGGATACCAGCAAGGAGGCCGAGGACCCTGATGCTCCCCTCATCGTCGGCATGTACACTCTCGTCATCAAGGATTCCGACTCTGATATCACCGACATTCCCGAGCCCGGTTACCTACAGGTCGCAAAGACATTCCAATTCGGCATGTATACACCTGCGCCCTACACGGACTACCCCAAGTGGAACTGTGATGTTTGCGACAACTAGTCACATATCTGATCTGATAGTATCACGTATATTTGTCGCGCTTGTTCTTTAGGAGTTTATTCTTGGGGATGTTTGTTTATTGGCGGGCAAGCATCAGATGGGAAAAATTGTTTATTGTTCTTTATACTTTGGATATGTCAGACTTGGGTGAGGGCGTTGGCAGATGGATGATTTTGTGGTGAAGTCACCTTGCAGGAACGGGAGAAATCCCCGATTTGAATGCTTATGATCTGGTGGTCAAAATCGATTTGAAATCATTTGATGATTCTTTCTATATACATCTTAATCTCGTCGGTCCCAGGTTACCGATTCTAGCGAGTTTGTCATTCAGATAATTATAACCAGCGTTTTGTATCTGTATATCCTTTTTGTCTATAAGATTCTCGCTTGACATGAAACTTGTATAAAGTTCATGTGCCTAAATACTCAGTCTGAGCATGCATATTAAGTGTTTTGACGGGTATGCAAAACAAAGGTACCTCCATGGCAACATGTCACAGCAACAACTAGGTAATAAGCAATATCTTAAACCATCCGCAGTTGAAACCCTGCTCCCCTCTCTTCTTTGTCGCGGCCCTGAAATATACCCGTAAAATCAGCATCGCCCAACGACGCTGCTTGTCCACCACGCACAGGCGCATGAGGCTCTGCGCGTCTTCGCCGCTCCTGATTCGCCTTGCTAGGAAAGGTTGGGAACATGCTTTCTGGTTTGGGCTTGGGGTCCTGTCGGAAGTATTCGTGCTGGAGCATTTCGCCTGCTGACGGCCTGCGCTCAGCGTCTAACGATAGTAAATCACCTAACAAGCTGGCGCCCGCACTGGTGAGACTGGGGAAGCGAGCGCGGATGACGGAGCCAGTGGCAACTTGTGTCTTGGGTAGACGTAGTGAGCGGGCGTTAGGGAGACGGCGGAAACCTGGCCATGTCTCGTCCGTAGGAACACCGCAGAGCTCGAAGATGCGTGAGACTTGGTCGACCTCATTCTTGCCCTGGAAAAGAGGCTCACGGGTGAGTAGCTCGCCGAATATGCAGCCTATACTCCACATATCAACTGTAGCGTCGTATGTCTTTGCGCCGAGGAGCAGCTCTGGAGCACGGTACCAGAGGGTGACGACGAGTTGAGTGAGCTTTGGAGGAGGACTACCGACATAGCGGGCCATTCCAAAATCGGCGATCTTGAGCTGGCCGCGGTTGTTGAGGAGGAGGTTTGAGGTTTTGAGGTCACGGTGTAGGATCCAGTTGTCGTGGAGGTAGGCCATTCCGGTTGTGAGCTGGAGGAGGAGGCGCTTGACTTCGGATGAGAGGAATGGCTCGGGCATGTCTTCGAGAATAGACTTGAGATCGTGTTCGACGAATTCGAGGACGAGAAATAGAGAGCTGCGATAGTTTGTTAGTATCAATATCCTTCAACTTGGGCTGAGGGCATGCTGACTTGTCTGGCCGTGATACGTCGTCCCCTACAACAACCTCTTCCATAGCAACGATATTCCGATGTTGACAGTCCTTCAGTATCTGTATCTCGCGCAGACCCGTAACTGGCAGACCATTGCGGTCTTGAGGTTCCAGCTTTAACCGCTTCAGCGCGACAACCTTGCCCGTAGCTTTATTCGTCGCCCTCGCAACCCAGCCATAAGTACCCTCCTCGATATCATTCAATTTATCGTAGTTTTCAACGCTTCTGCTTTTGCCCCAACCTCCAGTCGGGAACCGTAATAATTTCGCTGGAGGCGCCTGGTCTTGTTGCTTTGCGCCTGGTTCGGGGGTGATTCTCCGTCGCTTCGAGGGTCGGTCATCGTCAACTTCGAGGGTGTTCCGGGTCGCGGCGGCCTGCGCTTGCTTCTCTGCCTCGAGTTTGCGTGCCTTTTCTACTTTTTTACGTCTCTTTTCCTCCTTGAGTTTGGCGTCGAGGCGGGCGTCTTCTTCGGTGTCGGCCCACCGCGATTTGCTGGACATGATGGGCGCTGTACTTGCTGTAGGTGCGTGTCGCGTGGCTGTAAGGTGGAAAACAAGATGACAGTGGCTGCAGATGTTAAAAATAAGGATGTTTATTGTGCATTCGTTTATGTATAAACAACGTTGGGGTTGCGGGGGGAACTTTCTAAGTTATGGGCATTGGCGTTGGCTTCGGGAATTCTCTTATCTTATCAGTACCTAGATAGGTAGCTTCCGCAGAAAAGCATCGTCAATGGCGCTTTCACGTGTGGTGTTGTACGTCCTACTACAAGTGAGAACCTCACCGATATTGAGTCTCTAGTCAATTGTTTTCATTGACTTGGTTATAAGCTCAATATGATGAGATCATTGGGTTTAAGGCCTCTTACAAGGCTCAGCGGTAGTCGTTGCGCATCACGATCAGTATTGTTCAACCCTTGCGTTAGCAGGAGCTTCTCATCGAGCGTTCGTCGATATCAAAACCCGGCCGAGGTTGAGGATGAGGGTGAGAGGAAATGGTCAACTCCTCTAGCCAAGCAACTCTTTGCTGCCATATCAGTGAGCCAATACCACTAAAACCATATCTGTCTATGCTAATCATTCTGTCATAGACAACAGGACCTGTCCCGTTAGCAAGCTACATGCGTATGTGCTTGACTGGTGATATTGGAGGGTACTATACAGGAGCCCTTGGTGAAGGTCGAGATCAGTTTGGAACAAAGGGAGACTTTGTCACTTCACCCGAAATCTCTCAAATCTTTGGCGAACTCATCGGTATCTGGTTCATCGCCGAATGGATCAGCCAGGGCAGGCCAAAGCAGGGCGTTCAACTCATCGAGGTTGGACCTGGTCGTGGTACTCTTATGGATGATATGCTTCGAGTATGTTTCACAGAGCAGACAGAAGCCTCTGTTTAGTCTCTGCTAACTTGTGACTACAGACGATCCAAAGATTCCCTGCCATGGCAAACAGTATCGACGCCGTTTACATGGTCGAAGCCAGTCGTGAGCTTCGAAACTCCCAGAAGCAACTCCTTTGCGGGCCCGATGCTTCATCTTCAGAGTCAAAGTCTGGTTTCCACAGCCCCAGCAAGTACAATGGCAAGCAGATTGTCTGGACAGACACTATCAAGTCCATCCCAGTTGGTTAGTGGTCCCAGCATATTCCATCACAGCAATAGTCAAACTAACAAGACGTCAACAGAATCTGACAAGATGCCCTTCATAATCGCTCACGAATTCTTTGACGCTCTCCCCATCCACAGCTTTCAGTCCGCTCCCGCTCCTCCTCCCCAACCAAAGCCCTCTTCACCCAATTCCCCTCCGCAACCATCTCCTGAAAACACCAAGCCCACCATGGAATGGCGAGAAATGATGGTCTCGCCAACACCACCAGGCGTCACCCACGCTGACCTTGGAACTCCCAAGTCTCAGCAAAACGAGCCCCCTCCCGAGTTCCAACTCACACTCTCATCCACTACTACCCGCCACTCTCGCTTCCTGCCTGAGACTTCGACCCGGTATCGAAAGCTCAAGAACACAGCCCACTCAGTCATCGAGGTCTGCCCAGACGCGTCCATCTTCGCCACAGACTTTGCGGCTCGCATCGGCGGCTCGGAGCAGTATCCCAAGGCCAAGCCCAGCGGTGCTGCTCTGATTCTCGACTACGGCACATCTGACACTGTCCCCATCAACTCCCTCCGTGGCATCCGCCATCACAGGCGTGTGAGCCCCTTTTCCGCGCCTGGTCTGGTCGACCTGAGTGCCGACGTAGATTTCACAGCTGTCGCCGAGGTGGTCATGTCTGCGAGTGAAGGCGTTGAGGTCCACGGTCCTGTAAACCAGGGTGACTTCCTCGAGGTCATGGGTATCCGTGAGCGTGCTGAGCAGTTGACCAAGGCTCCCGGTCTAGCCAAGGAGACCGTTGACAAGATCGATGGAGCCTGGAAGCGACTCGTTGATAAGGGTCCTGACGGGATGGGCAAGCTATACAAGGCATTGGCTATCCTACCTGAGAACGATGGCCGGCGACGGCCAGTTGGATTTGGAGGCGATGTCTCGGGCTAAGTATGTATGTCCGGACTAGAGGCAGCAACACGTCTGAGATAAAAGATATTGTAACATTATGTAAATTGAACAAGCCATTGTACCGTACCTACCAATACCGGTCTATAGCACCAACCACGAGAGACAACATTGCATAAAGGAATATAAAAAAACTCAATTCATTCATCAGTCCGATTTGATCCCTTTCACAAACCTACAAGTACACAAAAAGGATGCGCCAAACGTCGGTCGTACATAGAATTCAACCCGAGTCAACGCCACTATCATCCTACTTGGTTTTCACAAGCTTCGCGTCCTCCTCGTCGCTTCCATCGTCTGAGAACTTATCGCCATCATCATCGATAGCAAAGATAGTCTCGTTTTCTAGCGACTCTCGAGGAGCGGTACGAGTGTTCCTTTGCTGTTGAGGAGCACTCTGTGACGCGCTCGAAAATGAAAGACCGTTGGCGTTGTGCGAGTCGTTCTTGGGCTTACCCACTTGAGCCTCCTCATCATCATCCGAGTCTTCTCCAGGAACACCGATGTCGCCAAGGTCAAAGTTGCCATCGTCATCCTGCGCAATTTCGTCACTCATGGCGAAGCGGCGGTTGTTGGAGGTAGGACGCCAGAGGTAGGCGATCCAGGCAACATCAGCAAAGTAGACCACGTTCAGCCAGCCGTCCAGGATGAACCATCTTGTCTTCCAATGGAAGGGGACAAAGTCGGGATCACTGGCCGAGGCGAATGTGAAACTGTTGAAAAAGAAAAAGCCGAAAATGACCATGACACTGATGAGGATAGCCCACCACAGCTTCCTGTACATGGCCTCCTTGGTATGTTGCTTTCGCTCACGCAGATCCTTGAGAGTCCAGTTGAGCGAGTTGAGCGTCCACACATAAAAGGCAGTCAGTGTACCCGCCAGGGGTAGGACAATCAAGAGTACGAAGGGGCCTATATTGAGTCAGTCGAGTTTTACTGAAAGAATAAACATGAATTCTTACCAGATGTCTCTGGGGTGATGGAGAGGAACGTGAGAGAGTAAACAAGTCCAAACAAGAAGTGAGCCGCGGCGAGCCATCGCACCCTGATCATAGTCCTACCGAGGGTGTGCTTTACCACACCATAGCCCATACAGACGATAAGCAGCAAGAAGAAGGAGAATGAGTTTCGGCCGGCGTTGAGAATTCCAACAATGGTAAGGAAAACTTTGGTGCCAACATTTGAGCCGTGACGGTTCTGATATTCTAGATTCATGTTAGTAAGGGCAGCGTCAACAGGAAGAAAGTACAAACCATAGAAACCCCAAGTGATGATCATTTCCACCACCAAGAAGATCAGGATAGCCGTAATATAGTTTTGGACGGCCACTAAGTAGAGTTAGTTTGGCTGACGAAACAACTAATAGATGATGCATGTACTTACAGATGTCATGTCTGTGTTGGTAGTATAAGAAACCCCAATACGCAGCGAGAAGAGCATACAGAATACTCATGCCGCCATAGAAGGGCAGCTTGGGAATCTGGGTGGCCTCAAGCTCGCCATATGCGTTGCGGTATTCCACTACTAGCTTGTAGTTTTTTGTGTTTACGACATCCGTGAGGACGCAATAGTAACCAGTCTTTTTGATAGAGTAGTTAATCGGAGCAGCCTTGTTGAGGTGAACAGCCTTTGTGAGGACCACGCTGGTAGATTTCTTGTCGACATCGGGATTCAAAATGAACTTGCCCACATCGGTCTTGTTGCAGTAACCTTGCTTGACGAAATCATTGCTGCAGACGCCGAATCGCTGTATATTGTGTCAGAAGAGAGCGAAGCGTGGAGAGTTGCGCGGGCACTCACGTTTCCAGGAGTATCCGGATCGGGGATTCCAACAAGGTTTCTGTCCTTCCACTCGAATATCACAAGGCTGGCCATCGGATCTTTAACCTCCGAGTCGCTGCTGTTGAGGAACTTGACGAGGATGAATGGGTCGACGGGTCCACCCCATGAGTTCTTGCTGTACATGCCTGGAACCTATTAGATCGGAAAGTCGCATTGGATTCGAAGGGAATAGCCTACCGGTACAGGATTCTTGATATCCTTCCTTTTCGCTCTAGATAAGAGTATCATTAGCACAATTGCGATCCAGGCGCTTCAAGAGGCCGCCCGTACCAGTGCAACCTCGTAAGCTTGGGTTGTCCAAAGGGACATGCCCAGCACGAGGAGTCCCGTGAGGAACCTCATGATTGTTGTATCTCGGGTGTCGCGGCGGAAGCTTCGGAGTGTCGCGGCGAGATGAGGAGAAGCGATGTTGGAATAAAAAAGGTCGAGGTCAAAGGCGAGACGAGGAGGACAGGACCAAAGGGAGCTTGGGGAACGTTTAAGTGGTGGCGTCGGAGCTTCTTAATTTATGGAGCATGTCGAGCCGGTCGAGTTGTCCTTTGTTGCGTTGCGCGACGCAATGCGATACGATGTGTCTGTTTCAAATAAAAAAATTCAATATCTTTATGACTCTAGTAAGTAGTGAGTGATAACCTATGGAGGGCAATGGAAGAGGGAGCCTCGAGTTACAGGTTCAAGGGAGTACGAGGCCCTGGCCAACGTGTATACGTAATTGGTCGCCCGTGAAGCCAGGTCAGCACCCGCGGCAGGAGAAACCAAGGGCCCCTGTTTCTTCATTGGTCGACCGATCCACGATAAGGATAACGATAAGCCCCAGGTCGTCTCAGGTACCATTACGGGCAGCACTAGCGTGGCGCATCATAAGTTAAGCCCGTGAAAGCGAAATTCCATCATCATAGTCTAGCTTCTTTTTAGTTCCAGATTCATCATAACGTTATTTGACCAGCGCAACAATGGGTAAGGGAACAGACAAGCTCTATGTAAGCCAACGCCCCCAAGTTCATACTATTACAGTCCAATATCTAACCAATTGCTTCTAGATCACACACTCAGAGTGGTCTTCGGCTGACGCCTTCTCTCCCAGCGTCGGCGCAGGCGCGTCTGCCCGCAACCAACAAGCCAGCGCTTCATTCCGTCGTCTTCCCTTCAACTTTTGCGCCGCAAGTCTCCAGCCCTTTAAGAACCCCGTCTGTACACCAGATGGTACGATATTCGATGTCGAAGTCATTGGCGCGTGGCTCGAAAAGCATCCCAACCAAAACCCGGTCAACGGCGAGCCTCTACAGAAGAAAGATTTGATCCGCCTCAACTTTGCTCGAAATTCAGAATCAGACTCTCTAGGTGCAGGGTTAAGTGATGGAAAGGGTGATTTGATCGATCCGGTTACGTACAAGGTGTTTACCGACAACACCCATATTGTCGCGATTCGTCATGGCAACTACGCCAATGTCTTTGCTTGGGATACAGTCGAGCGCATGAATATCAAGGCCAAATCGTGGCGCGACTTACTTGACGACGAAGAGTTCAGCCGTGCCGACATCATCACACTTCAAGACCCCCAGAATGCAGCCAGTCGCAATCTGGATCAGTTCAAGTACCTGCAAGAAGGCCATGAAGCACAATTGACCAAGGAGCAGGAGGATGAGCGCAATGCTGGCAACATCAACTCCAGTGCCCTGGGAAGTATGGGCGACAAGGTCTCGCGAGCAAAGGCAGCAGTGGACAAGGCGCGAAAGGCTCGTGAGCAGGGCGGCGACATCAACCGTAGCTCAACTGCTCTGACCAAGCCCGCAGCTGCCGGCAATTTGGTCCGCCAGTCCATGATCAAGGATAAGAAGTTGGCCATTAACTCAGCCGCGTACACCACCGGCAAAGCCGCAGCTAGTTTCACAAGCACAGGGTTGACACCCGAAACGAGCGGCGAGAGAGCTTTGCTAACGGATGAGGAGTACATGCTCAAGCCCAAGCGCGTCAAGACAACGGGCTATGCCAGGATAGAAACGAATTTTGGTGACTTGACAATCGAACTGTATCCAGAGTTTGCGCCAAAGGCTGTGTGGAACTTCATCAGATTAGCCCAGACAGGCTACTACAAGGGCGTGGCCTTCCACCGAAACATTCCCAACTTCATGATCCAAGGAGGTGATCCATCAGGTTCTGGTCGAGGCGGACAGAGTATATGGGGCAAGTACTTCGACGACGAGTTTGACGGCCCCATGGCACACAATGCCCGAGGAACGAGTAAGTAGCCCCTTAATCTTCGGTTTACGATTCTTGCTAATCTCACCTTTTAGTTTCTATGGCCAACAAGGGCAAAAACACGAATTCGAGCCAGTTCTTCATTGCGTATAAGCCAACACCTCATCTCGACCACAAACATACAGTCTTCGGGAAAGTCGTTTCCAATCTCAACGTCCTCTCCAAAATGGAAGACGTCCCTACAGATGGATCCAACCGGCCCCTTAACAAGATTGTCATCAAGGATATTGTTATTTTCCATGACCCCTTCGCCGAGTTCCAGAAACAGAAAAATGAAAACGAGCGCCAGACCAAGGAGCAGGAGAAGATTCGGCTACAAGGTGGTACAGACGATGACAAGACGACATGGACCGGCAAGCGAATACGGAACGATGGCAGCATCGAGAGTACTGGTGCTAAAGAGAGCGTTGGCAAATACTTGAAGGCCGCCACACAACAAACCACACCGACGGCCACCGAGGCAGACATTGAGGACGTTGATACATGGGAAGAGCCAGCACGGAAAAAGATGAAGGGGGCTGGTTTTGGAAATTTTGACAATTGGTAAACAAAGCAGTGACACAGCTTGTCATACAATATTGCAACGCGTCAATGTTCCAAAAGTGCTGGGTATGTGTACTTCTAAAACTGTCTCATCTATCAGAGAATTATGCTAAGAAATGGGAAAAGATCATCGGTATTACCGCCATGATATCCAACGTTCCATTACATGTCTCGATATGATACCCAATCGAATGTTAAATAGAGTGATAGAAATTGTTGCCAATCTGCCTTAAGCCAAAGCCATGAGCATGATCAGGCGTATCAGACCATCGAAGGCAACACACTTGAGTCTACCGCTGGAAGTTTGTCGAGAAACGATGAGCTAAGAATGACAGGCCTGGTTTGCTCTTGCAGCATTCCCACGACAACACGCGCCTGTTCCAGGCCAGCCTCCCTGTGAATGGCCTGCAGTCCATCAATAGCGTACTGTTTCGTCTCTGAGGAGCAGGCCGACGACATGCCAAGAATATACAGTGGCCAAATTATGGTGTTGTTTGTAGAGGCGAGGCTCATGAAGCGTTTGGCATCCTCAGTCTGAGCTGTTGACTGCGTTGGATCGAATAGTACCGGACTGCCACCGTTACTCGATGTCTCTTGCCCTGGAATAGGCCGTGAGTCCTGGGCTAGCGGCGATGATATGACACGGCAGGCTTGCTTCTTTGCAGCAATTGATACTGTATGAGTCCGGGTCTCCTGGTTTTGTACGTCCCGGATACTGACAACTCCGAGATGCTGAGGAACGCTGGCCACAATTGCCTTTCCTAGCATATCCAGAAGTTTAACTGATCTGGCAAGTAGTCGAAGATGATGATCCGAGAGCATGGTGGGGCTTGACGACCCGGAAGCTGCACACAACTGCTCAACGAGCGTTTCCAACAGAAGCATGCGTATGCCACGCACCATATTCCAAGTGGTGGATTGGAGAAGTCCGGTGTAGACGTGACAAACTTGCCCTAGAACTCGAGGATCTGGCTGTGTCAGCTGTACACGATGGTACTTCCAGGATGCTGGTAGTTCGCAGAGTATCGAAGAAATTTCGCCATCGATGTCGGATATGGCGTTGACTATATCATCTAGTCTGTCAAGTTTCCCTGACTTGATATCGTACCGCACTTGCAGTGCCTTATAGATGGGGTATGCCACCTGAAAGTCAGGGCCTCCCAGTTCCTCGGAAGGGGGTATCTCTCGTCGAAGATCTATTAGAGTTTGCGGCATGGGTAGACCACTTTGGATGCAGCTAATAAGTACTGTATGGCAGAGCATGAGAAACATGCGGGCGCCAGCTTTGCTTCGAAACTGGGCAGTGCCTCTGATACTCGCTAGGGCGGCAGCACCGTTTACATGATCCTGCCAAGCACGCATTGTGTGAGGACTATATCCCGAGACAAATTCGAATGTACCGAGAATCAAGACGGCAAGCATGGTCGTATCCTTGACTACTTCGATCGGATCGCGAAGGGCACGATGCGTTATGCCAAGAGCGATTCCGTAGCTCTCTTGTGCTCGTGTCATAAGTTCTGGGGAGCGAGTAACCTGAGAGAATCCTGCAAGTCCAACAGCCGTCATGCTGACGGTAACTGGATCAACTTGAGCTTGAGTAGAATCTGGAGGCTTCCATACGTCATATATGAAAGCATAGTTTTGAGAACAGCCGTGATTCGCCGCTACATAGCGAGAAAAGAAGAAAGCAGTGCCCTCTTCCTGGACTTCAGGAGACAGGGCCTCGCCCGAGAGAGCGGGGTGTTCGGACAATCCATTGACGTCGTTGCCATTGTCCAGGCTTTCGTGCGAAGATTCGGAAGGAGACCGGCTCCAATTGTCAATCAAAGCTGAAAGAACAGGTGCTCGATATCGAGTAGTGGCGTTTCTACCACGTCTAGTCGTCGCCTTCTTGATCTTTTTAGGCTTTGGGGCAGGCGCCAAGACCGTACTGGATCTCGAGTCAATGGTGAATGTTGGTGATGATGAATTGAAGACAGGCCCAGCAGTGGGCTGGGGAGACGTAGACGCAGAGGCGCCTTCCTGGCCGGCAGGTTGCTTTTGTGTTTGGGAATTAGGTCGAGCACGTGTCTTGACCGCTTTCTTGATAACATGTGAACTTTCATCTCGAAACATAAGATCAACGAGGTTGCGATAGCCCGGGCAAGGCTGGTTCTTCTTCTCGCATTGAGTACATGCCGGCTCCTTTTGGTCACACTTGAACATGTAATTCACATGTCAGCACGATCGACCGGCGGGGGAGACGACTACGGCCCTGACAGCGGTTGCGCCGTCATAGCCGTTGTCGGGAATCATTTGGGCATTGGGTGGCGGGCTAACTCACACGAATCTTGCGACGACGGCAACTCGAGCAACCCCCGGAGGGTTTTCCGCAATATACCATGACGGTAAATGTAAAAAGAGGCACGGCCTCGTGACTGAATGCCCAGACTTATCGAGTCAAGGCCGAGAGAAGAGCGTAAGAACAATAGTGATGGCGCTCTTGCAGGTCATGCCATGATGGGCACCTATTGGTTACTGTGCTATCCCGACAACGTCAGAGACTATGCCGGCAAGAACTCTTGGCTAGAAATATGCCCCGCTGAATTATGGAAGGGGGTAAAGCCGGGCGAGTATCGAGGGAAACGGTTGTGAGTCCAGGGGAATTGGCGGAGGTTTGCGATGGTATCACTGGGGTATGAATATCATAAATCGTCAATCATCGATCGTCAAGGTTCGGGTCGATGCCAGAAATAAAGGCAGAACCGGTAACCATATCTTGTTGTGTGACCAAAGGAATGAAAGTGAAGAGCAAGGATGCTAAGATTAGATGTGAGAGGGAAAAGTAGAGCCATACATGCATGTAGCAAGAAAAAGGGTTGTATGCGAGACGATTGGATTGGACGTGATGCAACTTGTTAGCTGCAGATTGGGTGGGCAGGCGCGGGCATGGCTGTGCTCCTTCTCTTGCTCCCGTTCTGCAGATGAAAGGTGAAAGGATTACCAACCTACCCATGGGGTCCACAGTCTAGGATGGTTCGGAAAGATATAATTAAGCATAATAGACTATTAATGATTTTCAGCCATCTATTAAATCTTTAGATGTGTTCAAATCAGGAACTTGGCATGACTATCACCATAATTCTTGATATGGAAATTATGACTGACCGGTCAGCAAATGCCGAATGAGGATCAGCATTCAGTACTACGTACATCCACAGCTACAGTACCCGTTGTACAGCTCGTTACCTTGCCATTCAAGGTCGATATGCAACCCTTTCGTTCCTTGATTGCGGCTGTGGCAGAAGTATAAGCGGCCACAACACACGATTTAACAGCCACAGCCGCGGTTGTCTTACATACATACAGCTGGGTGTAAGTGGTTGCAATCAGGTACAATTCTGGGTTACCGTGCTCCCTTAATCTCCTCAGTAAAGAGCAGGGACAGGTGTCGTATTCATATCTCATTTCACATCAAGCTTCGTCCCTAGATGCTACTACTGTCCTCCAACATGAACAGTCAAGACCTTTGGCCTCCCATCGTTCAAGAATCCACTCTGATCTACTCCTCCAGCCGCACCAACATCATCATAAGGAAACGCATATCCCTTTCCTTCAAGCGTAACCTCATGACAGATCCTTGAGTAATGGTTCGTCTTGCCCTCTCCCTTACAATAGTATGCATCCACCTCCTCCCCCTCGGGCTGCCGGCAGTTGCCCGATAGCGTTGTCCGATTCAGCGCCGCCGCAAGCCGTGCTCCGACGTTGAGCTGCGCCGGCGTCACCCCCGGCCCGCCCGCAAACGGCCCCGTACTGCACGACACAATATCCCGCGTCGACGGCTTCTCGAAGTGGAAGCTCAACTTATCCTTGCCCACGTCGCTGAAGACGAGCTTGCCGTCACGCACTCTGCCCTTGACGTCGCCCCATTCGGCCTGCGTGTTGATCTCGAGATCCTCTTTCTCATACCGCTTCCATGCCGCGTCGATCTCAGGTGCAAAGTAATTCTCCAGCAAGCCCGGGTGCAACTCTGCGCCTGCGTTGGGGCTCAATGCTCGGAGGTTGGCTCCAGACTTGGACTTCACCACGAGCTTCTCCCAGCCCGAGCCGTCCTTTTCCCCCTGGCGCTTCAACCCTTCGCAGACCTCGTCGAGTCCCTTCTTGGGCATGCCCGGCACTCGCGTGACTTTGCCAGCCTCATTCTCGAGCTCCAGACCAATCGGTAGGCTTACAAAGTCAACGTACGACACGTTGACGTATAACTGGTCGTTGTTGTAGGTGAACTCGCAGAATCCCCAGTCAGCGTCAAAGTTGGGATCGGTTGGGTTCGTCACTGATGGCTCTACTACAGCCGGTCCCGGGTTGAGTAGAAAAGTGAGCGGCTTGTCTTTGCAGAACCAGATCCGGCCTCCGAAGATGTGCGGTATCCGCACCTTTTTCTGAGCTCCGGGTCCGCCGATCGGGATGTTGATGTCCGCGCCGACGGGCTGGAGGATCTCGGACGGCGATCCAGGTCGATGCACCGTCTGTCCATCTGCAAGGAGGATCACCACGCCTTGTTCATCTCGGCCTGTGACGTGCGCAAAGAGCGACTTAGAGTCCGTGTGGTTGGTGAGTATAATGTCCAGAAAAGGTTCCGTAGGCATGATGATTTGTTGCTATCCACGGCACCAGGTTAATACTATCTGAGGGGATCTATGCTCCAACAAGTGAAAGTGAAGAGTAAACTGGAGGCACAAATCCATATACTTATACAATCACCAACCCCTCACTTTTGCCCTGTTTCAGGCCCAGTTTTGTTGGTTTCTTGGCCAGAGGGAAAGAAGACTACAGCTCAGATTCGACTACGTCAGCGCTCTCTGATTCAGGTTTTCCTGCTACAAACTGCACGGCGCAAACATGAAGATTTATTAGTCGAGTAGGAGATATTGAATGTTTTAACTACACAGCTCAGCTAATCCATCAATTTTTGACCCTTCAGGGCGCCATGACTTCATACTTGTAATAATACACCCGGTTTGACCACCACTCATAAGTTTCTCAGCCTATTCACTCGCAATCGTACACTCATTTAAACTGGTAGCATCCCAAAGCCCATCTCCACGCAAAGCATCGTCAAGCCTAGATACAAAGCCCATGACAACCTTTCGATGCTGGCCGCGTCGTTGGTTTCATCAATCGCACACACTGAGGTCTTAGAAGATTGGCGGCATTGCTTCCCCAGATACGACTGACGTTCGTGGTTTGTTGAGTTGAAATAGGCTCTGACATAGTTGATTGCGACTGTTGCATCCTCCTTCGGCGGACCGCCTGACCACGATGGATTGCCGTTGCTCCAGTGTCGTAGAATAAGGTGGCCTCCTGCAGACGGCATGTCATCACCCTTCATTTGAGCAAGTAGTTTGCTGTCGGCGTAGAACAAAACCTGGCCAGGAATGTAGTCGAATCGATACTCGTGAAAAGTATCCGTCGGGTCGAAGTCCAAGTTGACTCGCTTGTAAGTTCCAGTTTTGCTAGCATCGTATCCAGCCTCCATAGATTTCTTGGATTGAACGACCAAGTTGATGGGGTAGATGCCTCTGTTGTGGCTGAACTCTCGCGAGAGGAACTCGATGTCAATCTCTTGGGTATCGTTGTGATACTGACGTCTTGTTAGCTTCACTTGTAGTTCACAGAATTCAGTTACGCACCCAGAAGAAGGCAGCACACGTGCCCTTTGTCGAAGTCAACTTCATCCCAGCTCGAAATGACCCCCAATGGAAATCACGCCTTGATGTATCTATTTCGCTCGCCGTAATCGCACCGTCTTTGTTGACGGCATTGCCAACAAGAAGTTCAAGGTTACCCTCAGGGTCAGAATGTTGAGACTCTGTTCCGCCAGTGATGACGTTTGCGGGCACAAACGCTTGGCTGTAGTCTCCTCGGCCAGATTCTGCAGATACTTTAAACAGTTGGGGCTGCCAGTCATCCCATTGGGAGATGTTGTCGAGTTGGCTAAAGTTGGTCTCCAAGCGATCCGCAAACACCATGAGGCCTTCGCCTTCAGGGTTCTTGATCGAATATCCGCACTCGCATACCCCAGAAACCAGATGCACTGACGCAAGAAAGGGTAAAATAAAAGACAACATCATGACACGGGAACAACTATACTGGTCGGGGTCTTCAAGTTGTGAAAATAGTATCGTTCGTCTCAATCTCAGATACAGGTTGACCTCGATGCAAATGGAAGAAGTGCCCAGGCCGGGCTATCTTCTGATGAACCAAGTCCTCAGATGGTGCCTGCTTTGGGTACATTTTGGCGGCAGAGCCTTCTTCAATTGTATTGACAAATGGTCTTCATGCGCAGGTGCTTATGTTAGAAGGGGCGTATCGAAGATGTTAAAGGTGCCTTTACTGGGCAGGCGGCTTCCTCGAAACCCTACTACAGCATTTAGATTTAATTTTACCTACACATCTCGGGCATCTAGGCTCATACATCACAAGTATTCAAGACGGTCAATGTAGTAATCATGTTTGACAGGTGCTGATTATTCAAGCAAACACTATTCATCTATACACGAGTATGGGCCAGCCTCCTCTTGACGGTATAGGGCGCTGGGCCACGGTCCCAAGGGGTATCCAAGACGTGCCAGACCATGCTATTGCCGTCATATGGCCGCAAAACAAACAATCTGTATATCGAACAAGGTATCTGAAAAAGAAATAGAACAAATAGAAAAGAAATAAGTGGTAAAGTAGATAGGAGAAGAATCGAAGTCGAGACAAAACAAAAAGGAGCAGGACTGAGCGTTCAAAACTGCAAGCCAGTGGGAGATACGCAGATATTAGACGAAAAAAGACAATAAAGGTGCCATAAGCATATAGAACAGGGGAAATAGAAGGCGACACCAGCCATCTTGGACCAGCCAATCATCCTGCCATCGCAGTCATTAGCTTGCGCTGTCACTGCGCAAATGATCCAGTTCCCTCTGTCCGGGGCACAAGCCCAATGCGAAAACCGTTTCCCGATCCCCTTCCTTGACCCCATTAATGCCGTTTGACCCTTTGTAACCATGCAAAAAAAAGAGAGACAAAATGAAATAAAAGGCATCAGATGTGCCTACCAACAGACCTGCAATAATGAACTGCAATCGAGTGGACATTGCGACTACCCGCCCTGTCTCGGGTATCGCCAAGGAGATATTGAAATGAGAACCGCAAGGAAATAAAAATGCAAGGAGATGAGACGAATCCAACTCCCTCCCGAGCCTTTCGCGCCAGAACCGACAAAGTCAGAGAGGAACGAATTAACCCACAACCAAACCAAAACATATAAAGCAGAAGAGGTATATGCCTAGGAGACAAGGAAAAGCCTGACCCAGCCCGAGGGCGAACAAAGGAAAAGTCGTTTCAGTCATCGCCAATTAGTTTTAGTACACGCTATCCTCGTCAGCTCCCTGCGATGTCATCGAGGGAGTAGAAACGTTTGAGGAAGCTTCAGGATCGTCAACGTAGCCGACAAGAGCCTGAGAATGCAATTTGAAGGATTCACCCATTAGTCGTGTCATGCTGTCGAAGATGTTAGCAATGCAATTCTGAGAGAAGATTGGCTGATCATAACATACCCCCAGACTACAACTTCATCAAGTATGGAGCCCCAAAGTCGTGCAACAACCGCGCTCAACTGAGACATATAGTTCTCGTCAATCTCCTTAACCAGGAGCTGTCGGACCTTGTTGTACATGGCCAATTCCTCCTGGCTCGCAGGCTCCTCGTCATGTTCCAGGCGATAGAGCCACAGCGATAAGATGATCATGAGATCCATTCCGCAGAGCGCATGCTCCACGCTCCAGTTGGTAGGCGAAACACGGGCAATCCATCTCACTCCCTGAGAGACAACAGTCTCGAGGCAGTTATAACATTCTTCGATAACCTTGATCATCTCACTCGAGCGCTTTACGCGATCACGGGCATGCGTCATCGCAGCCGCAACCTCATAAGGATCATGGTAGCGCAATGCCTCTTGGACCGCCTTGAGATCAACCTCAAGACGGGCACGGGCATTGCGGTACATTGCCTTAGCGTTGAAGATCAAGGGATGGCCCTTATGAGGGGCACTGATGGGAACGGGGAAAGCCTCAGGCTCGCACATATCGACAGACTTTTCCCATGTCTCCAATGCCAGTCGCAGCTTGTACTCAGTGACCACGTCTTGCAGTGCTTCGGGGCTCCGCTTATGATACCAAACTTCAAGGAACAGAGCGTTGATCATAACACGGGTGCCAAACGTGCTGTATCGGAGGGTTTCGCCTTGGAAGAGGTTATCGTGAGCCTCCATAAAGGTCACGGTAGTGGATCCCGCAAGATGTTCTTGCCATGTCGCCTCATCCGCTACCTGCAAGTTCCATAATGTCTCGGTGGAAGGAAGCTGTAGGTCCTCGAACTCGCTGAAGCTAATCGCAGGTGTGTGGTTGTAGGTCAGAGTCAACAGACCAAAGAAAATGTACACTGCATAGTATGTGCGACGGCAGCCCTCATCCTCGACCCATTCGGCACGGGTTGGCTTAGCACTAGTACGAGCTTCCTGACGAAGCTTCAGCTCATACCTGTTACCAGCGACCATGTTGGCGAGCAGACTCTTGATCGAGCATGTCCACTCAAGGCCCTTGGGGTCACCACTCCAGCTGGCGAAGACCATGTTGAGAAGATTACTCTGCATAGTCCACAAGGGACACTTGCGAGAACTAAAGTTCTCCTTGCTCTGGAGGAACTGGTTGACTAGAACCTTAGAGCCAATGTGGAGCATGTAGGCCTGTTCTTGGTCGAAAGCATAAAGAGCGCCGATACTTAGGACTGCCAACAGGAGTGGAGGCGAGACCTTGGTAGGATGAAATGAAGCAGGATGTAAGAAAGGTAAATGGTGGTGGAATAAACCAAAGTATGTCGACAGGTATCGATTCAAAGAACCCAGGCCAGGGAGACGGAAACCCTCAGGAATGGCATGTTCGCTGTCCGCAGTGCGAATGTTGTCCAGAATAGCGTTACGCTCATCATCTCCCATCACCTCAGGGGCCTTGTACCCAGACTTGGACGATTCAGAAACCCAGGGGGATGGTGGCGCAGCGGCGGAATTTGGCAATGAGTTGATCATTGATTGCAGAGCTGGTACCAGACCATTACAATTCTGGCCACTGATAGGAGGAAGCTGGTTGGAATTGGGTTGAATAGCGGTTCCGCTGGCAAAGGACGGTTGGGATTCGAATGAACCGGATGCGCTTGATGTTATCGAGTGTGCCTTGGGCTCGGCTTGGGACATGAAACCGTCCCATTGAACCTGGGGCAGTGCGATGGCGCCGGATGGGTATGTCACTGTAGACTCCATGGCAGAAGCGTTGTGAGGGGAGTATGTCATTGACGGGCTGTCCTCGTAAGAGTGCTCTTCACGCATCGCGGCTGTGGCCTTGTGGTGTAGATCCGCGACGAGCATGGCAGCAGCTTCAACGTCAAAGATGCCATCAGCGCCAGATTCCATTTGCTCAAGGGTCGAAGTATCGATAGCGATGGATGATTTTGAGGGGGCGCCAACAGCGCGAGTCTTGGGACCGGCCCGGCGCTTGCCATCGCTGTGAAGGGGGATGCCGCCATCCTTGGCGTGGACGGTACGGTCATGTCTGAGAAGAAGATCGCGACGGACAAAAGTACTCCTACACTTCATGCACTTAAAAGGACGTTCCTTGGTATCTGTAAGACGGTTAGCTGACAAGCGGGCAGGCAGAGAGAGGGGTCGTGGGGTGACGGTTGGCACGAGGGCAGAGAGGGGGTGGCACACGTACGTGATCGTTCATGGCGACTCCGGTGTTCGCTCCTGCTAAAGGCCCTGTTGCAAAACTGGCACTTGTATTTGCGTTCGGGTGCCAGTGAGGCCTTTCGCGAGGACGCTGTCGAGGCCGCAGGGGGCGGGAGGACTGCTACGTTGGCACCGGGCATCTTGACAAAGTCAAGTCGCGTTCGTGGGTGTGAATGGCGACAGAGGACGACGGCAAGTTTGCGCTCGGGGATCGGGCAATTAGGCTGGGCCCGACAGCACGATGGTTGAATATCGTCTGGTTCGTAGAATGTTGTTTCTCTCGCTCTTGCTCTCGACTGCTAGCTCCTCGCTTGCGCGCGCGCTCCCGTGGGGTTTAAAGGGTGAAAGCGGTGATCTCAAACGTAATGATGGTCATTGGATATGATTGCAAGCTGGTCATGGAAATGCTGAGTTGTTTGTGTTGAATGGGGACGAAGGCTCTGGATGGCCTCTTCGAAGGTATATACCGGTCGGATAAGACGGGCGAAGTGATGCGAGATGATTGCTGGAGAGTCGAGCTGGTGATGGAGGGGAATGTAGGAAGAAGGGAATAAAAGCGAGGGGAGCAGGCGTAGAAGACTTAGAGGGGCGGACACGGGAGAGGGGGGAGAAATCCGGAGGGGAG
>JABEXW010000272.1:0-45346 GCA_013266185.1 Fusarium sarcochroum
CATCCACAGTATACTGTGGATGCGATGACCTGCTGACCATATTTCATTGCTTGCCCGAAATAACACATCAGGAGACATTGGAACGGTCAACAAAAATCTTGGATGGTGTTGGCCAAGAAAGTTGCTCTCTCTCTTTGATCGACAATTTGTATTCGTAGTATCGAGTAGGATGCGGGTGAAAATGGCGCCCCACCAGTCTGTAGGGGATATCCCACTTGCGCTTACCTACCCCGGTAATTCAATCACGGCAATTGGAGAAACAAGCGGAACCCTCGGCCCATCTCCACCCCCATATTTACAGGAAATTATCCACTTCTTGGAGCTGCTGATGCTGATTATCACTAGAAAGTTGACGACCGAGCGATACTATTCTGGAAGAAGCCGGCTCAGCTAGCCTCGTCGACATTTTTCCTGAGGAATAGAGTCTTCCTCTGGGCGTTCTACAGTGCCGAGTGCATCCAGTATACCACCACAGCCAGTCCAGGTCATCGGCGGGTGGGTGCAATCATCGCTCCACTCTATTGTTCCTCAGGCTTGTGCTCATAGCCAAGCTCACTGGATCGATATTCGTCTCGACAAGATGCCCTTGGGGATCCTCGAAGCAAAGGGCATCGAGCATGTTCCTGGTACGTTGTTGGCGTCATATTGATGTCGAGATGGGGCACATGGTCCTCCATCGCCGATGCCTGGTCCCTGATGGCAACAAAATTCACACACACTTTTGGACATGACGAATTAACAGATGAACCAAACCTCTAGGCACGACGCGGTACTTTGACGATCCATCTCGACCTCAGACAGCTGATGAGCATCATGGAAACCTCAAGTGCGACAACTCAGGAAAAGAATCAATCATTCTTGTACATACGCGTCTATCCACCTCAGAATCCATCACGTTGAAACTGACACGATCCTCAGATCCCTCAACCGTCCGATGACCCCAACGATCCGCTAAACTGGCCGCTTTGGCGACGCGACCTTATCACGTTTCTTCTCTGCTTCGCCGGCATCCTTGCTACTGCGCTTGGCCCGATCCTAGCTGCCAATACAATTACGATTGCTCTCCTCTTCTCCAGAGACTTCACTCAGGTCGCTTTGCTAACAGGATATTTCCTGTTGGGCTGCGGTGCCGGCGCCATCTTCTTCGTCCCGTCCGGTCGTATATGGGGAAAGCGACATCTATTTCTCATCGGGATACTCATTCTCATCGCCTCAAGTGCTTGGGCTGGTTCGGTCGGAACCAATTATGGCAGTTTTATTGGTGCCAGAATCGTTCAAGGTGTGGGATGCGCCCCCTTTGAGAGTTTGCTCAATGCAGCCGTTGGCGACCTGTACTTTGTTCACCAGCGAGGCGTGCGCATGGCCTTTACTAACCTGGCTGTCTTTGGCGGAGCTTTTTTTACTCCCATCCTGGTGGGTAAGATTACCGAATCCTTAGGATGGAAGTGGACCTTTTATTTCGTCGCCATCTTCCTCGCCGCTACCCTGCCAGCCATCTTTTTTCTATGTCCCGAGACGGCATATCGACGAGAAGCAAGCTTGAACACTGATACAACAGGCGAGATCGGAATAGAACTTACAACAAAAAATCGACAGCAAGCTCCATCACCGCAGTCACAGTCCGAGTTGCCAGCGTCTCAGGGACTTGACAAGCCTGCCACGGGATTTACATTCTTTCCTAGGTCTGGAGCTCTCCAGCCTATTGGTCATGCCGACACTCCCAAGAAAACGTTCATTCAATCGATCTCCTTATTCGATGGGCGAAAAACAGATGAACGATACTGGGTTCTCCTCCTGCGTCCGTTTCCTCTCCTGGTCCATCCAGCATTTATCTGGGGATGTCTGATCCAGGGCACCATGATCGGCTGGACAGTGTTCATTGGAGTCATCGTGGCAGCTATTTTCATCGGACCTCCTTACTACTGGGGAGAGGTAATGGCTGGTTACACTTATACAGGTGCATTCGTTGGTGCAGTCATTGGTTTCATCTTGGCGGGTCTGCTGGCCGACTCAAGCGTCAAATACATGACCAAGCTCAACAAAGGTATTTATGAACCCGAGTTCCGCATCCTTCTTGTGATCCCCATGATGATCATAGGTGGGATCGGATTGTTCGGGTTTGCCTTGACAGCTGGCGACGTGTTGAAGGGAAGGTATACGTATCATGTGCCGTTAATATTTTTCGGCTTCGAGGTCGCAGGGATGGTCATCGGTGCTGTAGCCAGTTCCCTGTACATTGTCGATGCATATCGTAGGTTCTCTGACAGCCACAGCCTGTGGGTATCACTAACATGTGGACAGGTGACATGACTATTGAAGGGTTCACTATCATGATCATCTTCAAGAACTTCTTCAGTTTCATGCTGACGTTCTTTGCCTACAACTGGATCAGTGATGGTGGTATCGAACGGACGATGGTGTCGATCGCCTCAATTCAAGTGGGTGTCTGCCTTCTCAGCGTCCCAATGTGTAAGTTGTCTTGCATCGCCTGATGTAGCTATTACTGATTATGCGCAGATGTCTACGGCAAACGGGTGCGAGCCTTTTATTACCGCCACGATTTGCTTGAAATGACTGGTCTTCGGTAATAATATCAGAACATAAACAACATGTGCACTTGGGTAGCGTCTAGAATCTCTTTCGTAGTTGCATAATTTTGGATAATATTTAATGTCTAAGTATATTGACGGATTTAGGCAAGAGAATCAGTCTGCTTCATCGGTTTATTTCAGACTAAATCAGAAGTCATTAGAAAGATCATTAAGGATGCAACGTATCTATTTTTTTTTACGCGATCGCTATTGTGGTATCGATATAAATCATGACATCGTATGAAACAAGTACATTCTGATAACCCAACTCTTCTCCTGGTTATCACCTCTCGCCTATGCCTTGACTGCGCTTGACTTGGGCTCGCCACCAGCAGCAAGAGTCGACTTCTTGACAAGGCGCAGGCCGCCAAGCAGAAGGACGGCAGCCTGGACACCCAGGATGACGACCAGAGTGACGAGAGCTCCAATAACGCCAGCAACGGGCTTAGAGACACCATTGCCAGAGCCACCAGAGCTGGACTGGGAGGAAGCAGAGTCGTCATCACCATCGTCTGAGCCGCTGGCGCAGGTGCCATCGGTGTTTCCGCAGACCTTACACCAATGCTTGGTGTCCTCGATAGCAAACTCGTTCATGCCATCCTTGAAGTCCTTCCAGGAGATGGTAGTCTCCTTGCCGTTAAAGAGAGGGAACAGCTTGGGGGTGTTCTCGGCAGCAGTGCCGTTGGCAAAGTAGAATCGGACGCTGACATCGTCGGCGGTAGGCTTGGTGGCGTTTGTGACGAGCTCGAAGGCCATGGACGAAGCGTAGTCGACAACTCCCATGAAATCCGAGTCGGTCTTGTCCAGATCGGCCAGACCGAAGAAGGCCATGAAGGCGGCATAGGCACCAAACTGAATGTTCACCTTGGGTGCCTTCTTGCCCTCCGCAATGGGCTCAAGAGCCTCGAGGATCTGGCCTGCGAGAACGGAGCCGGCAATGGCACGAACAGGCTCGCTTCTGTTGAAGGCAAGGTTCCACTCATGGATGGAGGCGTAGTTGTAGAGCTTGTCGAGAGTGGACTCAGTGAGGAGATCATCCGAAGAGATACTGGAGTTGTGGATGCGAGCGACGTTGATGAGATCGTAGACTAGGTGCGTTAGTGAGTTGCGCTCATAGCAGAAGTGAATTGTCTGAACATACTGGTGTAGGCATTCTGGAAGTTGGCAGCTTTCTTGCCGTAGGTCTTTTCAATGACAGGGAGAAGGTCCTGGTAGAACTTCTTGGTGTCCTTGTAGATCTGGTTGTAGTCGGAAGACGAAAAGTACTCGTTGGAGCTGGCCTCGGCGTTGGTGCAGCCGCTGTTGCCCTGGAGCCAGGCGCTGCTCTCTGAGTTCTTGTCGCTAGCCGCGGACTCGACACTGGCGATGGGGATATACTGGTATCCGCTCAGAGGAGCCTCAATCTTGGACCCGTTGGCGAGGGTCTCAACCTGCTTGGTGGGAGGGTACAGGCCCTGGAGGAAGACGAGAGCAGAGTTCTGAAGCACAGCATCCACGGGAGAGGTGACGTCGAGCTGGGACACAACAGCTGAGTCGGTGCTGAGGCCCTTGATCTTGCGCTCAGCATCCTCGCTCACATAAGTGTCGCGGTACCAGGCGCCGGAGGAGTGGACCTCGTCGGCTCCGAGAGCAGTGAAGTTCACGGGCTTCCAAGCTTTGGCGGTGCGATCACCGTGACGGTGGAAGATGTAGAGGCCAAGAACATCCTCAGCGACGGCGAATGAGGAGAGGGAGGAGAGAAAGAGGAGGGAGAGAGGCTTGGCGTGCATTTTGGGCGGGTTACACTTGGGATGAAGCTATACACACTTACTCCAGTAAACCACTGCTGACCACGAAGATGGAGAAAAAAAAGAGAGATGCAGGAGAGCGAAAGATACGGATTAAATAAGCTCTTGTCATTTATGTTTTACCTACTTCCTCATGAGACTCATGATATGGGCAATGGGCAATGGGCTGCTATTCCCCACCCCGTTCGGCTTTGGGCGTGCCGTGTTCCTGCAAGGATATGCATACCTAGACTCATAGAATAGACAGTCTCCACGGGCACCAGGGACCCTACGATTAACATATGAAGCAAGGTTGATTTCTAGTCGAGCTAATTGAAATCCTACTTGCCATTGGACCCTCTTCTTTCTGGACAGTCATACCTAGATAGGAAACTCGCTTCACACCATCAATCCACCATAATCATCGTGATCCGACAGACGGAGTTTGTTTTTATTCACTCGTGGAACTCGACCTCGAGTCTCGAATGTTTCCATGGGCTAGGAATTATTGGAAAAGGCTCAGGTGAGTGTGACCGAGGAATTGATCTTTTACGAGTGGATATCATAACAGGATATCTCTCACCTCACCTTGTCTTTGCCTACCTACACGCACATGGACGAGAGCTTTGCCCCTCAGCGGTTGCCCTAGCGGCCACTAATGCAAGCCCACCCCCAACTTTGATCAGATAATCCGCCTTCTACAAGCCACGATTCGATCAATTGGGTTTTCTCCCAGGGCACTTTTGCGCACAAGAGTGGGAGGACGGAAACCTTGCCCAGAAAAACCTCAATAGCTACCACGCTACGGCCATCGGAAATGCTTGTCGTTGGTTATCGGCCGGGTCGCGGCTCTAAACAACGGATCACTGATGCCGTCTTATCCCCGTCCATCTTTTTGATGCCATCGCATGTTGGACCTTTTTATGTCCCTTTCGGGCTTTTTTTCGGCAAGACAGGGAACATGCCTTTTTGCGGGGAGTTTTATCTTATCGATGGTAATAAAGATGATCGCAACTAGTAATTATGGTTAAAACATGCCTGTATTCACGTACATCTACTAAGTAAGTTGGACAGACCTACATTTCTCTTAAAAATGCAATATTTATCCAGTAATTACCAGTAAACCAAGCTCCATTTTCCTCCATGTTTTATACAAACTCCTCTCAGGTTAAAATCTCCTAATCCATCAGGTCATCCATTCCCGGAGATGTCAATGCCAAGGCGGGTCTTTATTGGATGTTATCTATCGTCCCAGAACGAATATCTCCGCCACCTCCGCTCCGATTCTTTGATCCTCGGAGCTCTAACCCTGCTGCCCTACTGATTAGATAACCTGATCTACCCAACGTCTAATACACGCATAATATCAAAAACGTCAAATTCGACTTGCCATATATCGCCTTATGATCCTCTATACCATGATCCCTGTCAGTTCCGAGAACTTGGTCCTCGTTCCACATCATGCAACAGCGTCGGCTGTTGTTACAGCTTCGGCTTTGGGCTCTTTCGCGGATCTCGCAGGTTCTGCGAGAATTCTCCCTTGAGAAGATATTCCGGGTACTCCATACCAGCCTCAATGCCCACGCTGATAGCTCCTTGACGCCTCCAAGCTGCGCCGTCCACAGCCAAGACTTGTCCGTTGATATAGCTTCCAGCCTCGCTGAACAAGAAGACGGTCGCATCTGCGATGTCCTTTACAGTTCCTACGCGGCCTGACGGTATACCCTTGGCGTACCTCTTTCTTTCACTCGCCTCCTCACTGCCCAGTCTTGCTAGACCTTCGGTGCCGGCGATGCCTCCTGGCGCGACTACATTGCTCGTCACTCCCCGTGGCCCATACTCAAGAGCGACGGATGCCATGAGTGAGTCAATGGACGCCTTAGCTGCAGAGACGTGCGCTTGCAGCGGCATGCCTGTATAGTGAAATGTTGCGGAGACATAGATGATGCGAGGGTTGGAGCTGCGTAGCATATGAGGCATGGTTGCCTTGAGTGTGTTGAAAGTTCCTAGGACATCGATATCCATGACTGACTTGAACGCATTAGAGCTCAAGCCTTCTATCGGAGCAACAAAGTTGCCAGCGGCACCAGCACTGTAGAGATGCATTAGTATCCGCCGTACTAAGAGATCTTTGTCAAGGGTATAGTCCTACATGACAAAGTCGATTCCTCCTAGTTCCTTGGCACATCGCTCAGCAGCAGCCTGGAGGCTTTCGACCTGGAGTCAATTAGCATCAAAAGATCCATTGTCAACTGTGAATATGCGCGTCATACCTTTCGAACGTCGCAACCTCCAATTCCTATGACCTTGGCGCCCTCTCTCACAGTTGCGATATCCTTGGCCACATTCTCGGTCTTTTCGACACTTCTACCGATGATGCATGCATTTGCACCCAGGCGAACCAGCGCTCGCGTCTGCATGCTGCAGATACTGCCTGCGCCGCCTGTCACGAAGACGACACGGCCGTCTACGTGTCATTACGCGTTAGCAATCAGCAGCTAAGTGAAAATGGTGTAAACTGACTGAAGATGCCATCCTTCCAGACGGGACTGAGATACTCGGACTCTGGAACAGTCATTGTGATGCAATTCGCCACGTGGCTAAAGGAGAGGTTCTAATATAATCGAATAACAAGACGTCTCAATCAATCTGATGCAGTTGAGATAAACGCAGTATATGTGGGCAATTATGGAGAAGCGATGAGTTAGATGACGGTTCAGATGAAGAATAGGAGTTTACCTAGGCAAGGTACCTACCTACCGAAACCTCCGACGTAAGCGGGGCCGTTCGTGCCTCGGTTCGGGGTGGATCAAGATGAGATGCACGAGGAATCTGGGGTTGGTCTCCACTCTTTGACCGCGCCTCTCGGCCGAGTCACACTGTCCCTCTAAAGGCCCGGGCCGCTGACCACATGATGCTGGCTGCAGTAACATGCATTTAATATATTATCTTTAGGCGTATTGCTCAAACGTCGCCAACTTATGCAGGTCGTTAAAGGCTCTTATTGTCTCCATATTCGGCAATTTGTCATACCTTTCGGCCCTTGGCATAAGTACATCTAGAGACGTATGCGGCTCATGTCTAGTCGGCAGAAAGCAGGTACAATACAGCATATAGAACAGGTGCGTAGCCTACAACAGGATATCCAATTGACTCAAATCCGTTGACTATGTCCTGGTCAAACGAGCTCTTTACACTGATCTGCGCTGCCATCGGCTGCCTAACAACCCTTTGCATCCAGATTGTGCAGGGGACGTAACTCTCTCTCAATATACCCTAGAGAGAGCAAAACTTGTGCAAGACTGTATAGTTTTGCTACCCGCATTTTAAACTTCATGCCAAGTTCTTGTATACCACGTATCCACCTGATAAATAAGGTAGTGTCGAGTTCATGCACTGCGTCCCCACATGATGCTCCCAAATCGCTCCTATGTTCCAACAATGGTTACTACATTGGGTAAGGAGACCACCATGTTATAGACAGGCAAATCCTCCGAGAATTATGCTTCTGTAAAGCCACACGGGCTCTAGTTATGCATCTAACATTCTTGGGCCACGTCTGGCGTCTCTAGTCTAGAGAGTTGCACTGCCACGTCTTCTTCAGACATCAAGAAAGCAAAGAGGTAGACAACACACCAACATAACCAACGTAGAATGACAGTAAAGTAGTAGAACCTGTTCTGGAACGGCGGATATAACTATTGCCATGTTTGACCCCATCTGCACGGGCATGCACTAACCGTCATTTGATCATCGAGAGAACAGCACAGCAGCACGAAGTGGCGTTTTCGTCCCAACTTTAGGCGCGTGGGATGATTCTCACTTTACAAGGATAAATCTGACAGATCTCGCTTTCATTCGGTCGTATCAGCATGCTGTAATTTCAGGGCTGTACTCCGTAGTCTAGTTACAGAAGTCCGCCTCACCAACGGGTGCATCCCGCGCCGCGCCGCGCCGCGCTTATCTGTTCTCTTCCCCGCAGTCTCTCAACTTTATACCCGGTCAACCCCCGTCTTATCGCTGTTCTTTGCCCTTTTCTCGCATATTATCTCTTGTCTCAGGCGTATTTTAAGCCAAGACCTGTGGGGGGCAAGGCTTTTATTACCGTTAGCGAGCTGTCATGGCGCTGACTACTAGATGGTGGGACGTGTACATCTTACATGTATGTACTACCGCCATCATGCTCCTGATGACAACCCAATGCAACCACTCGACACCAAGGCCGACAACATCCCTGTTCATTTCGTGATTATCAGAGCGTTGCAACGCCGACATACACAGCAGATCTCATGGTTGGCTGGGTGTATAAGCCAAGACATGTGGTAATTGTTCCTACTGGTAGCCTCACAACCCGCTGGCGGCAGTGGTCACACAGTAGCCGATCCTAAGAATCCTCCTGGATTTTAGGCGACAAGAAATGAATGCATGTAAATCCAACTGTCATATGTGACTGGCTGTATAGTATGCTCCACCATTTTCAATGTCGTAGAGCTAGTTCGGCTCGGCTCGTTCCACGGTAGGTCGTGGGTTTTCAGACGTCTATACGCCAATCCACCCTGCTTTTCCATGTATTCTTCTTTTCCAACGGTTTCATAGCGTCAAGTCAGTATGCAATGCCGACATACTAGTACGGACAAGTCTGTTGGAGTCCAACACTAGTTTCAACTTTCAAAATTGGCCGCTAAATGATGATTCTGATTTGTCTGCTCTTCTTCCTCCTTATGATTGCTTCACGTGGATTCGTGTGTTTCTTCTCCTTGTTTCATCGATGCCTTGACTGTCGTTTATGTTCCTTCGCACAAAGCCCTACTGGAGACCCAAGGCCCAGCTCTGATACACACGATCTCGAACACTCTACCCCTATCTCGGGGGGGAGGGGTTGAAACAGCAGCATTTAGAATCTCGGCGCCATTGCAACCTCATACCTTGGTGCCCGAACCCCAATCTATACTTATGCATGATTTGAAGCTCATTGTTCGTGAGCAAGATAACAAGGCCTTCGTTGGAGAGGTATTCGTTTTGATCATGTTGATTCCACCAAAAACCGCTTGTCTACTTCATCCACAACACAGAGGGCAGCTTTCCGGTAGCACGATGTAACGTTCGTGAGGACCTTTAGGGCAAGCATGCTCTTTGCTTCCGTCGGTGGACGTTTTGCAGAAATGTGTCCCAGGATCCGTACAAGACGTGTAAATGTAATAATTTTTGGTGAAGTCGCACATGATGGTGGAGCGCTTGGAGAATACTTTTCTGTAACGTTCAATTAGCTCATTTTCTCCGGAGATAGTTAACGTCTCGTCCAGGGATAGATCTTACTGGGCAACTTATTTACGTGTTGAGAGTTGCAGCTCTGAAAGTCAAAAGTTGTGATTTTGTGTTATGGTGGAGAGGACCGGGCAAAGCTGATCAAGATAAAGAGGATTGGAGGGGTGTTTAACAATCTGAAATGACGGGAGTAGCCACCATCTGTTATGACAGTTCAACACGTCTATCAAATGTCGTAATACGTTGCAATTGTCGAGACCTGGTATCAGATGGGATGCACAGATAAAGTAGGTGGAGTGGCGGCGCTTATAATAGGCTTTGAACTTTGTACGTGCAGAAGTGACCGTGATGGTGGGCTCCCAAGTTTTGACCAAGACGATAGGTCAATTGTTTTTGAAAGGGATGTTGAAGGTAGAAGCGACGAGACGCGGAAGAGGGTGGTATTCCACGTATATTTGTGAGGGCGAGCTTGTGGTGGTTATAGATGGGGACCCGTATGGGGATCAAGGGTCCCTTAAGACACAGCGCCGAAGAGACCGTGCCATGTCCCGTCTTGGTCTCGGGAGCAATGACGCCTTTGCTTCAGCAAGACGGGGATCCCAAAGGAAAGAAGCTAGAGACATTTTGCTTGGCCCAGGGTCTGATCTGTCTGTCGTGTCGAGTTCAAGCCAGGTCCAGGTCTGTGACGGCGAGTGGAGTGGGTTCGCAACTGAGTTAGCTAGTGGGGCACGTTAGCCCGCGTGTCTAACGGTCCCAAATCTCGAACGACGGGGTTGCAGTAGGTAGCCTTAGGCAGGTAGCGACCCCAGTAAGGTAGGTTAGGTCCATGGCACTCACAAGCCAATTCATAGCGGCGGTACGGGGAGCCGACGTACCTCATTAGGGAGCACAGGGCAAAAGACATCCTTGGTGGAAGTGCCATTGAGAAAGACTTTGGTCCATTGAACGCGAGTCTGGTCTTGGCGGGCAAGATCGGAATGAGGTGAGTCGGGAAAAAAGGATGTAACTGAGCGATTCAGTATGCGGGCACCAGGGCATGCACCGCACCAACAACTCAAGCCTCGAGTTTAGCTAGATCCTTGTACGGGCTGTAAGCTGTAAGTGCGAGTGGACCATCCTCAACGGCTACTAAGCGAAGGACACTTCCTGATCTTGGTATCAAATTCCCAAAGAGGAGGATCTGCTTGGTCCACAAAGATATTTTATCACTAATCATTCATTCGCCTCACTGTCGCAAAATCGAGAGATAGGCAATGATTAATGCTGAATTGGACCCAACATCGTGTAGGTACACATGTACTTCGGGTGACTGGATGGCCTGTTGACGGATGGCGTCCCATTGGCGTCGACAACGAGGGGTGGTTAAACTTTGTAGGGTGGGATGCGAATTCCTTCCCGCATCCTGAAGGCTTGCGATGTTACCTTCTTCCGTTTTTCGATTCAGCGGCGAGTACTGGGACCGGCGCCACGAAGCAGCCCTGATGTGAGCATTTCGTGCTTAGGTTTGCGATTCTGGTGGACAAGCCGTGACATGGGGTTGAGGCGAGGGCAGACGAGCCATGTCGTCGCACCGATAACTGACTCTTGTTATTCTGTTCGTGGTTTGGTGCGCACCACGGAAGCTATCGTAGCTGCGTAGGTACACCTTGAACTCTAACGATACCACATCGTATCTCGGAGCACTAAGCTGCAAAGGTCGGTCAAGGATAGTATCGGCCGCTTGATAGATAGTCGCGGTGGAGATGATGAGCATGTTTTTCCTTGATCATTCTCAAGTTAAATCTGCGTGCGTGTCGCTGTTCGATCGATTCTTTGTTGCTCAGCCTGTCCCGGGATAAGATCAGTCAGTGCACGCGAGACGGGAAGAACCCACAGCCACCTGGGGGCTAGAGTAGTAGAGCTACTACCCAGAGCTAGGTAATAAGTGTAGAATTGGACCTCTTGCGGCTTCCCGTACCTTTTTGGTTCGTGACTTCCTCTAGTGCTGCCTTGGATCATGGATGCTCCTTGTTATTGAAGCTCTAAGGAAGGAGCTTAGAAGCACGTACGATTTCTTCCTTTCCACTTTTGCTCCCTCTCGCGTCTTCCCGGCCGTCCGCTTCCACATCTCCACTACACAGCTTAACATCTTCACGACACGAAGTACCCATCTGTGATACCCATCCAAGCACCTTGATAATTAGCAGCTCTTTACATTCAAGGCAAAGCTGTTACGTCTCAAGGCCCAGGTCGCTCGCCTCGTTGACCTTGCAATCCACTGTCCCCCGCTCCGCTCCGCGATATCTCAAGACATCGGTTAACTAGTGTTGGTATCAAGTTACGACCCGAGCACGCCGATCAGCAAACTGCCCATAACCTAGGCCATCAACGGTGAGGCAAAAACACTGCCAGTGGATTGGCTCAACTGGTTCGAAACTTTCGGTGCAACCCCAACGCAGCATAGCCAAATATGACCCGTACCGTGAGGCAGGCATTCAAGTCCTTGGCAGTCTATTCCAGGTCGAATCCGGGGTGAGAAGGTTGCTCTCCACTAAGCTGCGACAGCTAGCCAGGTCAACCTTCGGGTACCTACAGGAGTGCCCTCATTTCGTGCAGCCTGGTCAGCCCTAGTAAGGATCATAGTCTCCAGACCCCACGCGACAACAACATCCAATCTTTTGCCAAGATTTAGTTCCTGATTTTGCATGCGACTCTGGGTTGTCAATGGACAGGCAAGAGCTTCTCTGTCAACGACGCCAAATGCTCACAATAATTTTGTATACAGCGGCCCCGAATACACACATGTCTAGCTTCGGACCCATATTCCCTGGCCGAGCTTGATATCCCGAACTCAAAGCTCAGGTACGACTAGCAAGGTGGCCCGCAAATAGCCGGATGAAATGATCAGTATAGCTCCGGTCTGCTGGCTTACATTGCTAGAAAACTTGCCCAGGGAAGCCTGAGTGCCTTCCACTCGCCCGGCACAATCTTGTATAGGTTGTCAGACATTGACCTTCAGTCAAGTGGAGCAAGCATTCATTAGACATACTACACGTATCAGGCCATACCATAGAAGTTGACGAGAAGGACGCCTGTCGTCCATCAGGCTAGAACGGCCTTGGCCAACGTCTTAGCTTGATCGCGGCGTGGCTTCTTGATTCTCAAATCACATCAAGCGTTGTGCAATTACCAACTAACAAACCTGCAATGGCACTATTGATGTCCACTAAAGCTGCGCAAATATCCGTGCTGACCAGGATGCGTGGTTTTACTCAGGTTTATTGGATGGCATCTCGATGTGATCTACCACCGCCAAGAGGTTTCCAGAACCAATCCATTGTCAAGCCTTACCTACAAATCTACCCTTTCTAGAAAATCGAGATATGCAGCAAGTATCTTGAAGATCTTGAACTCAGACGTCATGGAATTTGTACATGACATTGTGAATAGAGTCGAGTGCCAACGTCGGCAACGTATTGCCTTTCCTACTTTTCCTAGGACTTATATTATTCGAGCTCAGTTCCGTGCACAAGACAACGCATACATACACAAGCTGAACTGTTTCCAGTCTCATTCGCCCAACTGGTGACGAATATATGAACCATACTATTGTCTCTAAGATCGTGACTTGAAATGCAGATCCAACGGTGTCTAATCAATTCTAGCTCGTTATCTGGCGATTTCGCGCCAAATTACTGGCTCTCAGCAAAGTACAAAGCAGGTTCATTACATACATGTCAACGGCGTCGCGTAACTAATTTAGCGTCACTAGTATCAACGGCGATGCTCCGCGGAGCCCAGGAGGCTTTCGGATCCATCGATCCTTGTTAAAAACATGTCAAAATGGACACAGTCCGGCTTTTACTGAACCCTCTCGAACGCGTATTGGCCTGTGAGCCACAATGCTCAAGCTGGTGCACACGCAGTTGGCAGACCACAACAACGCAGTGTCTGAGTATTTTCACGTATGTTATAAACGTAATGACTTTCACATTCACTTCGTAGCAACTAATCGTGCATCATAATAGGGGGCACGGAGGCTAAGATCATAGGAATTGAATATAGTATTGAACTGATGAAATACGTCTTCGAGCCAGGCCTTGTCGATCAAACACGGGAGCTGTCTTCATAGGTAATCCGAACCCACCGTCGCTTGAGAGCCACTGTCAGATTTCTATCTGTCTTTGTTCTCTTGGGCAAATTGGGTAGGAGTCTTCAGGTCAAAGCGCGGTGCCAGGGTTTCACCATGAAGTTAGTGTCCTTGCATTCCGGTTGCATGCCTCTCAAGTGCTTCTGACCGAACCACCGATTGACCTTGTTCTGCCGATGTTTGGGCCTACCGACATTGAAATTCGGTGAACAGGAATTTACATCGGCTTACGACTGACTCGGTGTGTTCGGCTTTTGAAGAGCCTTGTGGTTGTGGCTCAACCCATGAGAGCACGCTACGGTTTCGCTCGGACATTAATTGTATCCTTTTTTTTCGTAATCGCAATGCCCTGCATGAATCGTACAGAGTAATGTTTTTTGAGACATCGCTCAGTTGTTATTACCTACCAACCACAACGGTGCAGTGAACTAGATGTAAGCACGTTACTAGTTGCACACTACACGGGTCCATCTCAACAGCGACAAACTGTTGGATGACTACTAGGAGCTCAATATGGCATCATATCCTACGGATAGTTAGATTAATTAGAGCTATCTTTCATCAGCGAACTGGCCATTAATCTGCAGGTGTAGGGTAGACAGCGGTTTATCGGTGAATAGCACCTACATCGGGTTGTAGAATGATTAAATGCCTACCTACCTTAGACAGAAACGTGATAGAGAGCTACCTGGCTGGGAGTCAGGAATTCGCCGATGGGGAAATACGGATGGAACGACCATCACATGTTGACTCGAGTATGGTATACCTCTTGTTAATCACTGTACCGAGTACACTGTTAGGGCATAGGTACTTAAAACACGATGAATCCGCAGCTTACCAGTACCAGAAAATAACCAAAAATACGCGACACCAACATCCACAGTGTTCGACTTTGGTTAACCTGCAAAGTTGATCGATATGTGTATTCCAGCACTCGTCGAGAATAGCACGGCTATAAGGGCAACAATAGTAGGAGAGTCACAGCTAAGAAACTTCAAGATTAAGGTGCGACCGATAAACAAAAACCTATGCAAGGTAGAATATCAAACGGTTTGATTTGAAATGTAGAGTTTCATCCCCGTCTTAGCTTATTATGTTTACTTCTCACCTGGGCAAGTGATCATGATTTGGTTGCACAAACGTTTCCATGATAGGTACGGAGTAGACATGACACCATTATCTAGCCACAATTCCAGCACGCCACAACGCCACAGGCACGTTCCCGCGCGATGATTGGCTGTAAAATTGCACGCGCTTCTTGGTTGGCACTCCTCCATACGATCCATCTCGATCTGCCTGCAACAGGAGCTCTTCAAGCTCAGCCCCCTCTCTCCATGGCCATCTTCGATCCATCGTAAACCTTTCGAACACATCTCGAGAAGCATAGTAACATCCTACATGCTGATTCTCACTGCCCCTCACGACTCCTATTCCCACGATCGAGACGTAAACCTGACGCGGCGTTGAGGGGCCATCAGAGTTCTAACTCCACCTGGGTGCCAGCCCAGATACAGCCGTTAGGATGACCGAGTCATCACCTCGAGCGGTTCGTTTCTCGGGCACCGAAGACGATAAGGCCAGGAGTCATCGTCACGACATGGAACCCAACGGAGACCCTCATGCGACAGAACGCCAGGACGAGCTTGGTAACCTGAACCGGTACGAGGCATCGGGCCATACAGGGTCAATGACTTCGTTGCATCCTGGGACGGTCATTAACGCTGCCCCCAAGCCGCAACGAACAGCAACTGGCGATGATGGTATTGTCTATACGCCCAACGGCCCTTGGCCGCAACGACCACTGGGTCCTGCACGCACACCATCGAACACATACAATCCCGCTACATCCAGAAAACCAGCCCACCCAACAGCCACTCCATCCTTCACCGACTCCGTCCGATCGTCGTCTAAAACACGCCCACGGCAGAGTGAGAGTAGGTTCCGTGCGCAGGAGCGGGCATATGTGCAGAAACTTCGGCAGGATTATAGCGGAGGATATTTCACGTCCTATTCGACCATGAATGGAAACGACTCGGACTCGGAAGGGGAGACTCCCTCGTCTGAGGGCCCGTACGATGACCGATTCGACCAAGAAACTATCATGTTTTACGGTAACGACAACCTTCAACCCACAGATGAGGATTTGAAAGACCCGGAAAATCGGGAAAGGCTCGAGTGGCATGGCATGCTTGAAGCTGTTCTCACAGGAGATGTCGTACGGCAAGAGAAGAAACGTCTGATCGGTTCCTCGGACCAGCAGGCTGGCAAAAGCGCTCACAAAACCGAACTCTGGCTAGGCATCCGCTCCAAGGTCTGTGGAAGGCATATTCCCGTCCAGAGGCGCATGCTGGAGGAAGCTCGATCTACACTCGACCGTACCCTAGATGAGATTATCAACTTCCAAGTCAAGGGCGAGAGTGAGGCTGGAAAACCACCATATGAGCAAGTGAAGGACATGGTGAACAAGATCCAGATGTGTGAGAACCTGTACCCTTCATGGGCTTCACTCGCAGCAGAACACAAGTCGGCAGATTCCGCCACATTCAAAGAGGCGCACGATGCCATTATCTCATGGTATAACACCAACGAAATGATCAACACGGAGCTGAACATTTTGAAGAAATGGGTTGGGAACGAAGAGCTCGATTTTACACGAACCAAACAACGATCACCTGCTGTCAATGGTATAAGCAGCGACGAAACATCGTTCCTTGATCGGTTGATGAAAGAGGATGGGCTACAATCTCTTTACAACGACGACAACGGAAATCTAGAAAAGGGAATGCTGGCACCTATATCCACCGTTATTAGTAAGGCGAAGGACACTCTTATCAGGAATTCGGAGCCTTTCCGCAAACGCCATTTGCCACCATACCTCGAAGAACTCCTCACCCTCATCAGCTTCCCATCACGGCTTATCGAAGAGATCACCCGGACGCGTCTTGCTTATGCTAGGAGAGTTAAAGAGTCTGCCCAGCAAAATCCTCTTATGCAAGACCAGATGATCTCTCAGTTCCAGCTGCTTCTCAAGTTTGCCATACGGATCAAGGTTGAATGTACTTCCATCGCGAACCCAGAACCAGGATGGGACCTTCCACCTTGCATCGACGAGTCTTTCGACCAAGTTGTACTGGAAGCCTTGAAGTATTACTTCAAGATGCTAAACTGGAAGCTGAGTGGAAACAAGAACACCTTCAAAGAAGCAGAACTCCTGTTTCAAGAGTGGGACTTTGCCAACGAAATTGGAAGTCACCTGCAGCGCGGTCACATTGAAGTTGCGGAGCAATTCAGTTCACTAACGTTCAAGGCATTGAACAGACTTAGCCAGACTTTTGAGAAAGAGTTACAGGCAAAGCCCAGGGAAACCGCATCGGAGATGAGCAAGCGTTACAAGGCTTGTCTTGACTCCGTACGAGTCCGTCAGCGGATGCTCCAGCGGTTCACCCGAATGCTGAACGACAATTATGAGCACGCGTCCGACTATAGCATTTCATTCCCACCTGAGACGATGCAGAAATTTTACGATCAATTAGTCGCTTCCGGACACTTCCAGGTAGACACTCGTATTCTCGAGCAGGACAACACCTATGTTATCGCATCCCCCGAGCTCCGGGAGAGACTTGAGGACGTCCAAGCTATGATGGCCATCACATCCAAAGACCAGTTTCCCGATGAGCTTGGAGAGCAATACCTCCTTATCCTTCGACCGGAGGATCCGCTTAACTGGTTTGGCGAAGTGATCGAAGTACCACTACGCGACGGTAGTATTGACCTGAAACGAGGTCACATTCGACTTTGCGCTTCCAGCCCACAGACGCTGCATAACGCGCGCAGGGCGTTCCTTGATGCTGTAGATATGCATGTTGATCTCGTCCAGGAAGCGAGGTCCAACATTCATAAAGTCAACTCGAGATTAACAGAAATTAGGCGGGTGGCATACAAACTCTCCAATACCTTCATGGACAGTGTGGAGATTATCAGAAAACAAGCTCGAGGCAAGGACTGCCAAGAGCTCATCCAAACGTGTTTCGTGTTTGCCACAGAGTTCGGTCAACGTTCATTGCTCTACATGGACAGCAACAGACGACAGATGAACAACCTTAAGTTGACAAAGCTTGCCCTCGACTGGGTTAGCTTCATTTGCGATGACTGTATTGCATCTGACCGAAAGACGTTCCGTTGGGCTGTGCTCGCTCTCGAGTTAGCCATGGGCATGACACGCGGACGACACATCCTAGCGCTCGGCGAGGACGAGTACGCCAAGCTTCGCTCCAAGGTTGCTGGGTGTATGGCTCTGCTTATTTCTCATTTCGATATCATGGGCGCCAGGTCGAACCTGGCGGCCCAAGCCGAGAAGGAGCGAATCGAAGCCTTGGTTGGACAGTTCCGGAAGCTTGACAAGAACCGAATGTTGAACGACGAAGAAGCTTCCCGATTCGTTACAGAGCAGCGCATGGAGGAGCTCGAGAGAGTAGACGAGTACCGATGCGAGAAGATTGCAGAGAGGCAAGGAGTTGGAAGAGTACTGGAGGGTAATAACGAGGTCGACCGATCGTTGGCATACCTTTCATCGTCAGCAACCAACGTCACTATGCGCTGGCAGCAAGGTCAATTCGTGGGAGGCGGCACATTTGGAAACGTCTATGCAGCCATGAACCTCGACACGGGTCATCTGATGGCGGTCAAAGAAATTCGACTTCAAGATCCTAAACTCATCCCGCAGATCGCCGAACAGATTAGAGAGGAGATGGGCGTACTGGAAGTTTTGGATCACCCGAACGTGGTATCATATTATGGTATCGAAGTGCACAGAGATCGAGTATACATCTTCATGGAGTTTTGCTCAGGAGGATCCTTGGCCAGCCTCTTGGAGCATGGCCGAATTGAAGACGAGCAAGTCATCATGGTGTATGCGCTCCAACTGCTCGAGGGTCTTGTCTATCTGCACGAAAGTGGCATTGCCCACCGAGACATCAAGCCAGAAAGTAAGTGGTGTATCCTAAGCCCCAAGAGGATACGAAACTAACCACGGTATAGATATTCTACTCGACCACAACGGAATCATCAAGTATGTTGATTTTGGCGCCGCCAAGGTGATTGCTCGACAAGGCCGCACACTCGCTGGTGATGTGCAAGCAACGATGCCAAACCGATCCATGACAGGAACACCCATGTACATGTCACCTGAGGTGATCAAGGGTGAGAACCCTGGTAAGCCCGGGGCTGTCGACATTTGGTCTTTGGGCTGCGTCATCCTGGAAATGGCTACCGGTAGAAGGCCATGGGCACAGCTCGACAACGAGTGGGCGATTATGTACAATATCGCCCAAGGCAACCCGCCTCAGCTGCCGCCTACCGACCAGCTCAGCCCTGAAGGACTCGACTTTTTGAAGAGATGTTTTACACGGGACCCTCGGAACCGGTCGTCGGCTGTCGAGTTGTTGCAGCATGAATGGATCACGTCGATTCGAAGTCAAGTCGTGGAACCAGCGACGCCAAGCGATACGAGCAGCTCGGCGCAGTCGACACCAACAGTTGGTTCAACATCCAGTAGACTTGGAGGCTCTGATGGATTCTACTAGACGCCGTAATCTAGAAGGCTTTCTAAACAATACCCGATGCACTTTATTGCAGATCAGGGGAGGTGGGATTGAGTTGATAAGAGGAAACATAAGGAAAGACATGATTTTGTCGGGTTCGTTCAAGCACCAGTCTATAACAGCTCAGTGGACAGTATGATGGGCGATGAGTTTGGAGTTTTGTGCTGCTCTGTTGTATGTACGTATTTGTAATGAGAATGGATGGCTACTGTAAGGGGGAAAGGTGCATAAATGGCCATGATAAAGTAACACCAGGCCATGGACATGAATAGATGCGAAACACCATCTAATAATACATATTTGGAGTTTGATATCTACAGTATCGTTGAATATGACAAGATGATAAGCAATCAAGTTTGGTATCTTAGGAAGCTGCCGAAGGTCCGTTGTCTCGGCGCTCAGCCCCGCAGTACGGAAGCGCCCGATGATAAAGGGCCCGCGTTACGGGGGACGGGGTAAGATATAAGTGGCAGTCAAACCCTTTGCCACGTCCTCCCTCTCCCTTCTTCTCTCCCTTTCTTCCCCTTCCCCTTTTATTTCCCTTCGTCGTCAAATCAAATCAAATGGAAGCCCCAGAGACCATCTCAGGACGCGACGCCGCCAAGACGGCTGAAGTCTGCGCGGCGCACGGCATCACGCCGGACGAGTTCTCGGAACTCCGGCAGCGAGCAACGGCGGCCAAGGCGACGGCGTACTGTCCGTATAGCCACTTCCGTGTCGGGGCGACGGTTCTCTCGAGTGAAGGCCAGCTTACGAGCGGCGCAAACGTGGAGAACGCGGCCTATCCCGTAGGAACATGTGCGGAACGCGTGGCCCTCGGAACAGCTGTGACAAGCGGTCATCGTGGGTTCCGGGCCATCGCCGTCGCGACGGATATTGCACCTCCGGCGAGTCCCTGTGGAATGTGTAGACAGTTGTGAGTTGATATTTAGGTGTCTTATGGGCGTGAAAGCGGGGAAGCAAAGAAAAATGGATTTTGACTAACGAGGTGAGTTGTGTGTTTCTGGTGATGTAGTATTCGAGAGTTTTGCACGTTGGATACACCTATTATTATGTTTGATAAGAATGAGGATTTTGTGGTTGCAAAGTTACGACAGGTTAGTATAATGTTTTTTGTTCTGGAGCTCGGTTTAACTGTTTGTAGCTTCTGCCAATGTCCTTTGGTCCTGATCAACTTCCGCCTCGTGGATCACCGGGTACTGTGTAAGAAGGAGTATGAACTCCTGTTACTTATGGTGGGAACGTTGATCTTGGGCGGATCTAAGAGATGGAATCTGGTTACATTTGGTGACCCTTGCAGATGTATCATGAATCCAGGATTTCGCATCTCCTCTTGGCCTGCATGCGTGGTTGGCTAATCATCACTGCAATGGTGGACTGGCATACCCTTCAACCACACTCAGCTGCAGTGTCTGATTGATGTATCGGATGGTTCAGGGCGTTGAGGATGGTGCGATAATGGGTTGTTGATAAAGGGTCAGGAGATATGGGATAAGCCTCCTAGTGGTGGACAAGCCAATAGCTACCCTAGATGAGATACGAATGATTAACGGATTGAGATGCATACGATATATTTGGCTGTGGTCCGTGGAAAAGTAAATACTCGAAATACTCGTGATCAATTTGACATATGATCGCTCCCTTGTCGACTGCAACCACCTCAACTCCTATCTGTAAGCGAGCGCATCTTGAAACCACTACTTTGGTCTCGTACCTGGTAACCTAGTCTTGTGCGACTTACGACTTGGTAGTTCAACAGAAATACGATAGAGTTATTTTGAACTGATAGATACTGTAGTAGTCACACATGAGGCCTCCCATCACTTCTCCAAAGTTATTACGAAAAGACAATTCCAGCCTGGAAGAACAGATGTAAACAAGTATTCGGAAATGTCTGGTTCTGGTCAGAGTTGATACGAGAAGTTCAGACAATGGCGTCGGAGCATTCTGTTGGCGGGAGCTAAATTTGGAACTGTCGTGCAGTAGCGCAAGGTCCCTGAGATTGGTTCCAGAAGGGGTGAAAAATCCGGGGTTTATTTGAGAGTACTGGGTCTTAGTGTAGGAGATGGTGACTTGGAGATAAAGTGACCAATGCTGGAGTTGTCAACATGTCGTTGCTGGTTCAACCTCTGACCAACATCTTTCTGCCATAGGCACGGCGGGGGATATTTCTTCGCATTGGACAACTCTGTAGACCAGACGTCATGACGACCAGGGCAGAGATTCCTTAGATTGTAGATAGCGCCCAAGCTACGATTCTGTACCCAATGAGCTGGGTCTATCCTCGTTATCCGGCCGTCTCTCAGCCCTGAGCTACCCATCCCATCCCTGTGCAAAGGAAGGGTCTCACCAGGATCAGAGCGTGAAGGCGCACTCACCAGTCAGAGCCTGGGCGTCAAGCGTTTAAGCAGCGGTTGGTTGGTTACTGGCTATTGGGCGCCGAGATGGGCGACGCTTGACTGACTCGGGGTGAGAGGTCAGATTGGTGGCTATTGGCTTTACGATTCATCATGACAAGAACAACGAATAGCGAGTCGAGCAGCGCTAAGCGCAGCAAATGCCCATACTGACTCTTCTTGTGTGTCTCGTTTGCCACGCATAAATAATGCATGAACAAAAACGGGATTGGTCAACTCTATCTAAGCCTCCCAGGTACAGAGAGTACAACTTGCGCTATCATGCATGCTCCACGCCATGTTCATGCTGTGATAGCGAGTGAGCCATTTGAGGGCTTTTTATTCCCTCGACTCTCGTCGGCCCCATTTATTCAATATCCGTCCAAAGGCCTCCAGCTCCCGTTCGGCTTTCAATCCGCAAAGCCTGGGCAGTGGAGGCTGAAGCGCGGGCCTTCGGTCTCCCCCGTGAAGGGCCCACGAGGCCCCTGAAACCCGGGCGCCGGCACCTTGAATGGATAGTCCAGGGGACGAAGGCGGTGATGGAAGAAGTCTATGCGAAAGTTTACTCGGTGAGTGGCTGACGGTTGTAGGAGAGCGGTAGAGCGGTAGAACGGCCTACCGGATTAGGGAATTCAGGATTGAGATTGGAGGGAGCGGGTACCTCAAATATAGCACAGTAAGTATCGCACCTTATTCAAGATCTAGTACTAACTAGTGTCACGTTCTGGAAGGGCGGTGTTAAGCGTCGAGGACTCCAGCTAGTTTTGGCTGATCTTGGGATCGTCTCATTGCGATACTCCCTCTAGACTTGTTTCCCCAGACACTGAGGGAATTTGCGCGACAAGTTCGGATAGGAACCGCGATTCCGAGAGGTTGACATTATTGCCGGCTTATTAAGAGGGATTGCGTTGCCCTCTGCGCAAGTCTGTTGTTGATGTGGAAACGGAATGTGATGTGACTGAAGGGAGTGAATCCCACGACGACGATCGAACAATGCATACCCTGCATGACACTGCATTGAATGTTATGGTCTCGAGCCATTTATCTAATCTCTGTTGTTGTTATGTTTGAATTCCTTGTTGTAGCGACAATGAATGAATGGACTGGACTGGACGCTACTGGGCAAGGAACATGGGAGTGTCAGGTATGTCAATGGAGGGCGGTGGCGTTGGCGGTTGATGTTTTGTTTTAGATTCGGATACCCTGACTAGAGTTGACCGGGTGCCTATTATTTCTCTAACTACACAATAAATACTTGATAGATCTGTAACTACATGTACCTAGGAATGGTTTAACTCTTCCATATCAAAACGATGACAACTATTGTCCTACCTAACCAGTTTGTTACCACTGAAGCCCTTCCTTCACCTCAATACTGTCCAGACTATTACCCACTGAACTGGCACGACTGGCCGCTAAAGGTCCCTAGTGGATTCGTCGCACGTTCCCCCCAGGTCCCCTCCCATCCACTAGCCACTAGCGGAGGTACCCTAAGGCACCGGGCCATCACCCATCACCCATAACCACTCCTAGGGCCCTGACCGTCACACTCGGTACCACGCGCCCAGTGGTCACTTGGGCTTGTCACTCTGACTCTTGACTCTCGTCTCCCTTTACTGGCGGCTTCTTTTCTTACTCGCCTCTCAAATCAAATCTGAAATCACTTTCTTTTTCTCTTTAACGCCTCCTTGTTTCCTCATCTTTTTATCTTTCTCCCCCCTTTCTCTCTTCTTCATCCACGAGAGACCTCTTCTCTAGGTTCTCTTCTCTTCTTCCCTCAGTTCATCCGCTGCGACACCGCCTTCCCCAAGAGTTCTAGGTCCCTTCGACCTTCTCCCCTCAACCCCAACTCCAGCTACTGTATACCTCGAGCTACAGCTACAAACAAGTACAGCCTCTCCACCTCCGAAAGAAACGCCCATCACCTCGGTCCCAAAATCTTGCAACCTCTGCCGTCTCCACCCCCGCCTTTCTACCGCTTTGAATCAATCCCGCCTTTTCGACAGCTTGTGATTGTCCCTCGCCGTTTTTGCTCGTATCCCATCTGAGCGCTGCGCCGCCTTCTATAACTAGCCAAGACGACCGCCGATTTGCAGCCGCCGACAGAGCTTCGCAGGACCGCCGCTGACGATCATTGCTACCTCGACGAATAACCCCCAACGCCAGGCCATTATACGTCGGCCAAAACTCGATCAAGCTTCGGCCAACACATGCCACCGTTGATGTCCTGACGACACCGGTTGGTTTCAGCGTCCATCCGTGCCGTGCCGTGCCATATCCTGCCTCCACCTCCCGATTACCAATCTCAAAATGGAGCCTGTTCCTGAGACAGAGCGCATGGAGGAGTTCCGACCTGCTCCTGTCTCTGCATCACCCGCTGCTTCTCCGGCTGTCCCGTCGTTGCGACTACAGAACCCAAACTCCATCTCCAATCTCAGCATCGACCTCCCCCAGAAGCCCCCCTACTTGAGACGAAGCACCGACCCAAGTCCGACATCGCCAGCTTCACCCTCTTGGTCTGCCTCTCCATTCATCCCGTACCGACCACGCACTACCTCTCCGCTATCGGGCGCCCACTCTAGATCTCGTTCTACCACGAGTCTCGCGCCTCCAATGTCTCGTACCCAATCCATGCCTGGCGTCAACGGCTCTGGCCATATTCTGTTTTCGCCCCAGCGTCGATCTGGCAGCCCTTCTGGATCTCCTAGCCGAGTCCGAATCCCACGAAAGCCCGCTGATGAAGCTTTTCCACCCATTTCTCCGGTCCGAACCTCGGTTCTCGAGCCCGAGCAGCGGCATGGTGAAAGACGAAGCAGCTCCCCCATTATGGGAGCTTCCACAAGCACCCCCGCCCGACTTCGACGACCATCATCCCCTCTGCGGGCTTTCTCGTCTTCGAGCACCGGTTCTCTAGGAACATTCCCTCCGACTCCATCTTCCTCAATCTCGTCTACATCCTCATACCGAAGCTACGATGCTCTTTCAGGAAGCTATGGAACCACTTACTCCTCAGTTCCCTCTACACCAACATCGACTAGATCCCGAAGCCCCAGCATCTCCAGCTTGGAGACAATCCCTGACACGCCTGATGCTGAGGAGGAGGCGCTGGAAGCTGAAAGAATTGCCCAGCTCAAGGCCGATGCAGATGCTGCTGAGGGAAACGATTCCTCTGATCTAAAGGGGAAGGATGGGCAGATGCGAGGACGCACAATGGGCTTCGGTTCCAGGGACAAGCGGAAGCGTTGGAGTGTGTGCGGTGCTGAGCGAAGAGGAGATCTCGATCTTGAGACAATCTGGGAGGATTGATTGGCGGATGATGAGACAGAACCAGTTGAACGATTGGGATGAGATAGCTCAAGATCGGCCATGCGCCATGACGGGTCTAGCTCAAGCTGGTCTGGGACGAGACTCTACGCTACACGATTGCATCACGGGCGACGGGATTGTTGATGATTTTTTGCGGCATAAGCATATGGTTACTTTTCTCGTTTTCTTGTTAACTTTACAAAGGGCACGACGGCGATTGCGTGGCCCTCTTGATACCCATTCCTGCACATATGGATGATCCGAAAGACAGGAAGAAACAAAGGCACATACCCAACAGAACACGCCAATTGATTTGGCCGTGAAGGGCAGACTTGTACTTTACGATGAGGCGATTAGCGTACACTCTTTGTTATTTGGCTCGTACTCATATTTTTACTCTACTTTACGACTACGTTAAGCGGTTATTGGCACACGAGGTTGTGCCACTTATGAAGAGCCAAGTGCGCGAGATGAATCGCCCTTTATTGAATCAAAGACATATCATCAATATAACGTCTTTCTCTCACCTTGTGTTTATCTCATGTTGACTTATCGAATAACAGGCAAGCTTGTCGATGTCGATTACTAGAGACCCGATCGGCAATAAAAGGATCTATATCCACAAAATTGTCTTTGATTCCCTAGTCTTGTCGACAATTAATTGCTTCTGCCGCCCTTTGTTCCCATTGTGCCATCAAAGATGGTGTCTTTTGGTTGGTGCAACTCCCTTGAACCAATAAAACGTCCCCGCTTCACCATTAAGAGGCCGCCCTTCTGTATCCTCCAGATACATCCCTCTTTCAATATACCACCCTTTTTTGCAATCAATCTTTTCAATATTCATCCTGTAATCTTCAATATTTCTCCCCTTTGGCCATCATTAACTCCTTCAGCAAAACAACCCTTGACAAGATGAAGTCGTACTTAAGGACGATGGGATGCGTCCCAGAAATGAACATCTCACCACCAGACTCAGCATCACTTCTCCTACTCTCACAAACAGCCTCATATTCTCTCGGCTGCTCTTCTTCCTCCTTCAGATCTTCTTCAAGTTTCAGTCTGCAACATGCTTCTACCTACAATTGTTGGCGCCATTGGCCTTCTTGGCACGGTAGCCGAAGCTGCTCCTCGTGGTACCTGGTTCAGAAGGGTATGTGTTCCTATAATAGCAGTGATGGATATCTTTTAACAATCGAATAGACTCCGCACCAACCTCGAGTCGTTGCTCGTGCTGACTCAACTCCTGTAATTGTTGACAGCCCACCCAACTATACTCCTGTGAATAGCCACATCCCTTCCAAGAACTCGACTACTTCTGCCGTCCACTCGGCCACTCTTCAGCCAAGCATCCAGTGTCCTACTGATTATGTCTTTACCTCTACCAAGACTGTCGACGTTACCGTCACTGTCACTGCTTCTTCCAATGGCTCTTACTACACCACCGAGATCTGCAAGGACTGCACTCAGACTCTGACTATCAGCAACACTATCTATGTGCCTCCTAGCAAGTATGCTTCCACTCTGCCCTATGGCGAGCAGAACACTGGTTCTCCCTACCAACCTGCCAACTCGACCTATGTTACGCCTTCTCAGACCAAGACCAAGACCGATGAGCACCCTTACATCAACTCTACTATGGGATACTCGTTCTCTACGCCCATTGACCAGCACGCCTCGAACACTGGTTACCAGACCCCTGGGCAGAGCGCAATCTACAGCACCCCTGGCGGTTACGTCGCTCCTGTCTACACCAAGCCTGTGTACTCGGACCCTGCTCATGGGAACTCCACTGCTACACCCTCTGGTTACGTCCCGCCTGTTTACACGAAGCCTGCCTACTCTGATGTTGCTTCTGGTAACGGAACGAGTCCTGTCTATACCAAGCCCGTGCTTCCTGGCAACTCTTCAGTGGTTGACCCTGTGTACACTAAGCCCGTGGATTCGCCTATTTACACCCCTCCCGTTTACACGAAGCCTGTGCTTCCTGGAAACTCTTCAGTTGTCGATCCTCCTACCTACACCAAGCCTGTTGATACTCCAGGTTACTCGGCTCCTGTTTACACCAAGCCTGTCCTCCCCGGCAACTCTTCGGTCGTTGATCCTCCTGCTTACACCAAGCCCGTTGACACTCCCGTCTATTCGGCGCCCGTTTACACAACGCCTGTCCTTCCTGGTAACTCTTCTGCCATCGACACTCCTAGCTATACCAAGCCCATCGAGACTCCCATCTACACACCTCCGGTTAACACTAAGCCTGTGATCCCCAGCAACTCTTCGGTTATCGATCCTCCCGTGTATACTAAGCCTGTTGACACTCCTGTCTATTCGGTCCCCGTCTACACCAAGCCAGCCTACTCTGAGCCTATCGTCCCTGGCAACTCCTCCACTGTCGACCCTCCCGTGTACACGAAGCCTGTCGAGACTCCCATCTACACGCCTCCCGTCTACACTAAGCCAGTTTACTCTGAGCCCATTGTTCCTGGCAACTCTTCAACCATTGAGTCCTCAGCCACCTCTTCAACCATCTTCGACCCAATCTACACCCCGCCAGTCTACACTAAGCCTGTGTACTCGGTCCCTGATGTTCCCGGCAACTCTTCAACTGTCGACCCTATCATTGCGACCCCCACTGGCTCTGTCTCTAGTGATGCTGTGACTTCGACCCCGACTACCGCCTCAGGCAACCCCATTTACACGCCGCCCGTCTACGACCCACCTGTCGTCTCTAGCGAGTCTTCTGAGCTCCCTACCGTTTCTACCCCCACCAGCTCAGAGATTCCTCCCGTCATCTCCAGTACTTACACCCAGACCACAACTGAGGTTGCCACCACCAGTGCTACCGTGACACCTTTTCTGCCTACGACCACACCGTCTGGATCCAACTACGAGCAGCCTGGATATGAGCAACCCGGCTACGAGCAACCACGACAAGGCGGACTGGCTGCGTCTATCAAACTTGGTCTCGGACTGAACCCTTAGACCACTAACGCGTTACATCGCTTTGACGACATAGCTCCTTTGTACAGACAGCATAATTGGATTTGGAGTTTGAGGATTTAGTTTAATACCTAATTAGGGATTTGGGAGAGAATGGTGCAGATGCATACATGGATTGATTGGATATTGGGCAGTTATTGGTACCGCTGGTCAAGAGAGGACAGCATAATGGTGGATGGTTTATCATGTAGTTTTCTTCTGTCCGTTCAAGTTAAAAGTATAAGATGTTCTGATAAATATTTCTTTGTTCACGTTCTTGGGTGATTATCAAGGCTCTTGGGTTTCTGGGGTTCCGACAGGCACATCATTGAGCTAGTGTAACGAATGGGAAAAGGAACGTGCTAACACGAAGTACTCTTACACTGTTTCATTAACTTTCTCCTATGGCCCTGGGTAGATAGAATGAACCAAAACTACTTGACTATAAAGCCGTACAAGCAACCATCCCATTTGCCTTATCGCCGCCACAGATGTGGGGCTCTGCCTCTCAACTAAACCCCAAGTACTGTCCGCCTATGACTCTGCTCAAAGTCTCTTCTCAAGGTAAAGCTTCCCTCCAGTGCTTCCTATCGCCCCATAGGCACCACGTGCAGCAGCTTACTCGCATACTACCAAAGCCTTGCAAAGAAACATCTTGCTATCGTAGTTGTAGCCATCAGCATTCCCCTTTTTGATGAGAGCTGGCGCAACAACAAAGTCCACGGCACTCTGAGCAGACATATCCTTGATGTGTGCAATAGCATCCATCGTGGTGGCGTCAAATAGTAAATGCTTTGGTTGTGGGTTAACAGGCCAATCGACGGAGATGATTGCCTTGGAGCTCATGACCATCTTGTCAAGATCGAGTGCAGTCTCAATGATGTCTTTGATTGCTCGATGAACTTGAACACCTGGCTTGTTCGAAGCGATATTGCAGAAGGACTCTAGTCCCCGGGTTTCGATCTTGACTAGACGCTGACAAGCTTCCTGGTTACGACCAAAGAAGTGCTCAAAGAAAGTCGAACCTTGAGTGATCCACCCTAAAACATATCGAAGAGATGGGCTGGGGCTTCCTGGGCTTTCAGCATCGGGAGCGATTTCTATGTCTGTTAGTCTTATGCAGTGAAGGGAGAGCTAGTACTCACCAACGAGGTCTTCTCGCATGGCTTTCAGGCTTTGAGCATGACGGCCACCCCAGATTCCGCATCTACCCTTGAAAACTTGACAGTCCACTAGTACCCAAAGATAGGCGTGGAGAAGCAACTCCTTGAACTCGTCATCCTCCAACAACTTGGGCCAGGAAGGACAGACGAACTGAAGCCGTTTTTCAACGGAGTCATGCGTGGGACGTTGCATTGGACACTTGGCCAAGTTTGCTGCCAGGGAGAGGATGGCATAGTTGAGCTGCTTCCACTTGCTTTGGATAACATGGTCGGAATCCTTTTCTGAGTTAATCAAGTTTCCATTATTGGCGAGTCGACGCAGCTCGTCCCGCTCTTGCTGAGTTTTGCTGAGCTTTGCATGGGCTTCTTTCAATTTCTGCTCTAGAGTGCGGTGGTTTGCTTCCCAGTAACCACGCTCGGCTTCAAGCTCTTCGAGTTGGCGGCGAAGGTTCTGTTGACGCTGAAGTGCCCGGGCTGAGAGCGTGTGGTTTAACAGATGAGTGAGACAGTCCTTGAAGCTGGTGAGGAGACCAGAGAGATGATCTGTTGCTTGTTGGAACATAGATAACTGTGTATCGACTCTGGACTCAACAGATTGTAGAACTGAGCTTACTCGCGTCTCCTGCTGCTGGGAAAGCCCGTTAACGGAAGAAGACTCAGGTGAACTACCACCAGTGTGGGCAAGAACATTGCTGCGTCGTGTTGTGTCATTGCCGGAACCACTCGGGTCGATAGAAGACTGAGGCGCAGGAGAACGACGAGAAGATCCTGAAGTAGTGTTGGCAGGAAGATTGCTGGCTTCCAGTGTGGTCGTGCGACTCTTCGGCGACGGAACAGTGGACACGTTCAAAGTCTCACGGTAAGCACGTGAGCATGTCTGGCACCCATCAAGAGTGCTCGGATTATCTCGAGAACTCATCACTAACGGCGTCGAGAGAGACGACAAAAGATGGCGTCTGTTTCACGTAGTCAGCAAAAACCAACTCTCTTCCCGAACCTACACAGAAGCGGAATCAGATACTCACATGAATGTTGATCTAAGACAAGGATGACCTCCAAGGAGAATGACAACATAAAAAGGGTCGAGATATCTTATCACGAAAGAAAACAACGGTGGTTGCTAAGAAAAACTTGTTTCGGGTTCGTGATGCTATCCCTAACACGTCCCATAAGTGCAGGTTGATAAGAGAGAAGCGCAAGTAAAGCAGAAGAAGAGCAAAGAAAAAAAGCAAGAGAAAAAGGCCTGGATATACTCCAGGAAGAAGTGATCCTGACGAGGAAAGGCTCAGGCAGATATGCAGTGAACGAAATGCCTTGACACCAGTAAACAAGCTTTCCTACAAGACTAAGGAGAGAGGATCTCACCTAGATGGAGATTCTCTTTATTATTCAGTTGTTTACCTAAGCTTAGGGCATTGACAGGTACGGCTGCGCGGCAACTATCCGTCTTTGTTTATCGTGCAGCTGGCAAACACCGTTAACGACTATTAACACTGCCTTACACTGTCACTGGTGAATCAAGATGCACTGGCACTAGGTAGCATGAATGCCCACAAGATCACATATACTGTGCCTGCCTGGGTATTTGTCTCTCGCTCCTGCACTTCTCTTCTCTTCTCTTCTCTTCCCTTACTTTTCCTCTCTCATCTCTACCTTTCTTCTTCACCACCCACCACAACTGTCAGCATGATGGCTGCCAACCAACCCCCGAATGATGCCATCACTATTGGCATAGACTTCGGAACCACGTAAGTCAGTGAATCACTGCGATCTTCCAGATACTGATACTGCTTGCAGCTTCTCGGGGGTGGCTTGGACTTACTCCCGCGAGCCCGACGACATTGAGCTTGTCACCAGTTGGGACGCCGAGATGCGCCAATGTTCAGACGTTGAAAAGGCACCCACACAACTGTTGTGCGATGGAGATGGCGAGGGTATCAGCTGGGGTTACGCAATCCCTCCCGACAAGGAACCGCTGAAGTGGTTCAAGCTGTTGCTCATCGACAGGAAAGATCTCCCCGCTGAGATCGCTCGCTCCTCAAAACTACAAGAGGCCCGTAACCTTTGTAACCAAATTTACAAGGGCCCCGTCGAGATTATTGCCTCCTTTCTCCGCTGTCTTTGGATTCATTCCCTCGAATCGATCAAGCGTACCATTGGCGCGGACATGCTGAGCCAATTCAAGCTCCAGGTGGTAATCACTCTGCCAGCTATCTGGCCTCCGTACGCCCAGCAGCGAATGAGGCATGCTGCCCAGCAGTCCGGCATTCTTGATGCACGCCCTACCGCTGATGCCACCACGCTTAATTTCATTTCTGAGCCCGAAGCTGCGGCCCTTGCGACGATCAAGGACCTGGCTAGACTATCAGCCGTAAATGTAGGACAAGACATAGTCCATCTTATGCAGTGGTACTTGAACTAACATATCAATAGACAGGCGACACGATCGTTGTATGCGATGCAGGAGGCGGCACAGTCGTAAGTCCACCTCATGATTGAATCATTTGCCCGTTACTGACCTTGTAAAGGATCTCATCAGCTACGTCTTCGAGTCGACTGAACCGTTTGTGGTCAAGGAATGTGCCAAGGGCGATGGTAAGTTGACCAGACATGTACCTACCTACTCTAAGAATCATTAAACAAACAAACCACGACTAGGTGATCTCTGTGGGGGAGTTTTTCTTGATGAAGCCTTCCTCAGGCTCGTTAAGGGGAAAAGTCCACAGGCGATCTGGGACTCGGTTAGCAAAGCCGATGAGAAAAAGTTCCTCAACGACCATTGGGAACATACCATCAAACCCCAGTTTGAAAATCAACAGAGAATCTGGCCTGTTGAGCTCCCCGATAGCTGCTACTGTAGCTCGTCCAGAGGCTTGAGACGCCGCGTGACACTTGAGCTCAAATCGTAAGCTTCATGCAGACAAGAGAAAAACAAACACAGGAGAGCTGACTCTTTTCGTAGCACGGAGATCTTGTCTGTGTTCTCTCCGATCGCCCGAAAGATCGAGGCACTAGTAAACCGCCAAGTCGATGCCATTCTAGACAAGTACAATGAAGGGCCCAAGGTATGAGTACTGGAGAACGTTACCAAAGATTAAACTTCTAATGTTAAACACAGTACATCATCCTCGTCGGTGGGTTCGGCCGCAGTCGCTACCTCTTCGCCCGACTCCGAGAACGCTTCGGATCTACCGTTCTGCAATCTCGCGGAAACAAGCCGTGAGTGTCTTTGCTTTTGCCGAAACGGGCACCCAGATAGGTGTTTTGCTGACAATCTTACAGATGGACTGCGATCTGCCGCGGTGCTGTCATTCATGGGCTCACTCGACAGAGCCTTTATCCAAGTATTGGGATCAAAATCGAAGCCAGAGTTGCCCGAAAGTCCTACGGGACTGATTTTGACCTACCCTTCGTTGAAGGGACGCACGATGAGCGCGACAGGAGATGGAATGAAATAAATCAAGAATATCAAGCCACCCGCCAGATGCATTGGTTCCTGAAAGAGGTAAAGTGATACCTTGAAAACGAAACGACTCAAAAACTAATTTGTTTTCAGGGGGATGACGTATCGAGAAGAAGGTCGATCCGACACGACTACATGCGACTATACCCAGAGGACGCAATCGACGCGGGCTATATTGCTGAGACTATATACTGCGCAACGACATCTCCCCCTTCATCTAGACGCGAGGACACCACAGTTGAGCGTCTTTGCCAAATCGAATGGACCCGAAATATTGCAACTGAGATGTTGCCAACCTACATCAATTCAATCGGGCAGGTCTTTCGAGAGCTGACTTTCCAGATCCAGATGGATTGTGATGATGGAATGGTGAATTTCAGTGTCTATCACAACGGCATGGAAGTTGGTGCTCAGAACGTTGAAGTTAGTTTCGACTAAACCAACTCCCAAAAGTTGGCCTGTATCAATGGCCAAGACCGCTTGGTTTGAGCGCGGGGATTTGGTTGTGTGCGTATGGCTTGTTGTTTGGAAGCTGTTTAGACCTCGTCACGGGCGTATGCAACAGGTACGCAAAGACGATGAGGGCGTAACAGCAAGATTGATCGCGATGGGTTTGGCTCTCTACTTTTGGAGAGTACTTGTAGAAGAATTTGCGCAACGGTAACAAGGATGTACGGTATCAGGATAGATCACCGATGTAATGTTATGTAGTTCATGAGTGTCTCTTGCACGTCCCTCAGGTGAACCATCATTGTGTGAAGCTATTGCCAGTTCTCATAGGATCCAAATGAGTATCTTTTGACTTGGATAAACCTTTCCGAAAGTGCGATTCAAGCCGAAGAAAGTGTACCGTACTTGAAGCAAACACGTCAAAGTGAAGATTGCAGTATACAAGAGAATACGAGAAAGAAGTGTCACGGAACTTTGGAATAGACATGCGGCCTCAAAATCTTCCATGGAATCTTTTATTGGCCTGGTGATGCTACTACCAGTGCAACACATGATCAAGGTACAAAGTAGTAAAGACAAAAGTTAACGCAAAAAAGATAACTTAGCAAATATCAGAAAAACTCTTCACCAAATTCCTGGTGTCTTAGAAGGGAACAAACAAACTTAGTCAAAGTTTAGAACAGGTTGTAAAACTTCTTAGGTGAGTTTCTAATTTTTTATGATGGCCTTGGTATAAACTAGACAGATGTTAAACTAAACTCATTATTACTGGCACTCCTCGACATTGATTGATTGCACAACTCGCAAACTAAAGTCTTTCTGACACCGGAATCACCTTTACATGTTCTAGGTCTCTCTGTATGTGCGTGGGCAAAGGATAAAGTGAGGCGAAAGAAATTGAGTCCAAAATCGCAGTTCATTGATTGCATCTGTCTCTAATGCTCCGTGTAAATTCCATAGACTCCCAGAATTCAACATTGAGACAACGTGGCCCTTCTCGGCTTTCCCAAAAAACAAATGCATCATCAAAAACATCGATCCCATCTACGCCACAGCATTTTGCGATTCTTCTTTCCCGATTGCTAGTCACTGCCCTGGCCTAGCTCGTGTCCAGTGCAGGCGACGCGTTGTGTCTCCCTTGTTCTGGGCAACCAACGCGATCAAGCTAATGGCAGACTACAGAAGCCTTGACCAGCACCATCTGATCATCGTATCTCTGACCATTGGCTGTGCCGAGCTTGTAGAGGATGGGAGAAACAAAAAACCTGACCAGACTCTTGGGTGTCGGTTCTTCCTCATAGACGGTCGCGTCCATGACATCTTCGTTATATCGTTGACGGTCACCTTGCTCCTGAGACTGATCTCTCCAATGAACCCGGAAAACTGCTTTGGAGCACATCATCATCTTGTCAAGTTCGACGGCAGAATGAACAATGTTTCTCAGCTGATCACCGACGTTCCTATCAGTTCTATCCGTCCAGGGGTAGCAAGACCGGTAAAAAGGCTGTAAGCGTCTAGTTTCAACGTCCAAAAGACGTTCTATGACCTCACGGTCTTTTCCCCAGAGGTTGGCAAACAAGCTCGAGCCTTGGGCGAACCATCGTGCTGCATGAGCGAGAGAAGCTTCATTACTTTCGAGATGGCGTTTTTCTCCGATACGCGCTACAGAGGTAGTTAGCGAGGTAATGATACGAAGGTTGCGTCAATGGTACTGACTGATGGTACTGTCTCGAATAGGTTTGAGGTGCTTCACCGCACGCCCACCCCAGACAGGTTGTTCGGCATCGAATACTTCATCTTGAATAAGAACCCACAAATACCCCTTCATGAGTACCTCGAAGTAGTCTCCATCTCTGAGAAGCATACGATATTCAGGATCAAGATATCGTAGTCGCTCCGTCACGGCGTCGTCGAGGTACCGTGCGGATGGATCATATGCCAATGTATGAGCCAGACTACGGATGTTGTAGGTGAGCTGGCTCCATTCGCTCTGGATCGCATCATCAGATGTCTTTGCAGAGTTTGCCATAGTTCCGCCGTTGCGCAGTTGTCGCTGCTCGTCTCTTTCGCGGAGAGCGTTATGGAGCTTAGCATTTGTTTTCTCGAGCTCCTCTTTCAGTAATTGGCGCTCTTGAAGCGACTCTCTCAGCCTAGCTGAGATGTCATCGTTGTGTACTTCCTTAGCCCGCAGCTTCCCCTGGAGTTCCTGGATCCTGACTGAACCTGAGCCCTGAGCAGGTTGTGTTGTGAAGCTTCTCGGGTACGTGAAATCCTGGTTTGGGTGACTCGGTAGCTTTTGACTTGAGCTGTCAGATTGCTGAGCCAAAACAATTTGAAGCTTGTTTAGGAATTCTGATCTCTCCTTAGAAGCAGTGGCACGGTACTCATCCAAAAAGGCAGCGTGCTTCTTCTCCTGCATATCCATGAATTCCTTCACGGTCCAGTCATCAACCGGATTGTGGAGTTGTGTGCTGGCCGTTTGGTTGCCATTGTTTAACTGCTCCTCGGATTTTATTTGAGGAACTGAAAAGTCTGATGCATTGAGTGCACCTGCAGAGGCTTGTTCTTCTTGTTTGATGCGAAGAGTACCGCTGTCTACAGCGGAAAGAAACAGACCCGAGTATTCAGGGGGAGCAGCCCCTGGCTCGGAATTCTGATCTTGGATATTCATATTCAGGAGAAAGAGGAAAAGACCAATGCCAGTGACTGATGAGCAGTCAGTAACCATCTAGTGGTAAGAGAGTTGCGTGATAGCATAAAGATTGGAAGCGGACTCACCGACTGGGTAATTACCGACCAGTCGTGAGAAACAACAAGTAGTGACTCTTCTCTTCAATGAGGCCACATAAGAGCCACAAGATAATAGAGAGAACTCAGAATGATTGATATCGAATGATATGTGGTGGGCAAGATGAGGCCTAGACACATGTGTCCCTGATGCGAGTGTAGAGAGGAATGTGCGAGGAGAGGATAAAGAAAAGAAAGGGAGTGGAGAGAGAGAAACGAAATTTATATTCAAAGAAGCAAACATATTCAAGATGAGCCAATGCTTTTTGAACACGGGTGATGGCTTGAGATGCTCCGGCTGTGATTCACTATCACCAAAACTCGGCTTTCCGCATTATAAAATCGGAGGTTTGGCTTGCTCTCCCTCTCTTCTTTTTCTTTCTTGCATGCGTTTTCTTCTTTGTTTTCCTTTCATCTCAGCTCTGGGCATTCAACTTGGCATATTTATATCTTGACCACACAGCAACCCAGCAGTTTCTCGGTCGAACATCTACTGTTTGAGACTCAAAGTTCCACAAGCCCTGTAGGGCCTTGAGTGATCCAAAGATGACGGCTAACAAGCCCATCGATGACTTGATCATCATTGGCATCGACTTTGGAACGACGTAGGTTCTCCCTCCGTCGGCATTGGGGCTGGGATCAGGCTAAGGACAAGATCACTAACTAACAACCCACTTTAGATTCTCGGGCATCGCCTGGGCATACTCGAGGGAACCCGACGACATCGAAGTTGTCACAAGCTGGGAAACACAGATGTCACACTGCTCAGACGTCGAGAAAGCACCGACTCAGTTGTTCTACGATAAGGAGGACAAGGCCACTACCTGGGGCTATTCTATTCCCCCAGCCAAGGAAGCTCTCAAGTGGTTCAAGCTCTTACTACTTGATGAACTTGATATTCCAACTGACCTCTCTGATTCGACCCAGCTTCGTGAAGCCCGCAACCTCCTCAAAAAATCCAAGAAGGATGTGGTTGAGGTGGTCGCATGCTATCTGCGGAAGATCTGGAATCATGCAATCGACTCCATTCGTCGCAGTGTTGGGCCAGAGCTGCTCCAAAGTTCGAGATTCCACATCGTGGTTACTCTTCCTGCAATTTGGCCTCCCTCTGCCGAGCAGCGCATGAAAAAAGCTGCCAGGATCTCAGGTATGCTCGATGCCAGACCTTGCGGCAAGACCACCCTCAGCTTCATTTCGGAGCCAGAGGCCGCTGCCTTGGCTACCATCAAAGACCTCTTCAAAAGGCCAACCATCAAGGTATGAGAAGAACAGTGCCTTCTATAGCTCAAGCTAACAATGTATTAGAAGGGTGATACTATGGTGATCTGCGACGCTGGAGGCGGAACAGTTGTAAGGGGGCCACAACCTAGTTCCTCATATTTATCTGCTAATGCGATCACAGGATCTCATCAGCTATGTGATCGAATCCATAGATCCGTTTATCGTCAAGGAGTGTGTCAAAGGTGACGGTGAGTTTCTGATAACGCGGAATACAGTAAACAGGCAGCTAAAGTCCATAGGCGGCCTCTGCGGAGGCGTATTCCTTGATGAAAATTTCATCAAGCTCATTAAGACAAAAGTCTCACCTGGATCATGGGAATATGTCAGCAAATCACAAGAGAGAAAATTCCTCAAAGTTGAATGGGAACACGGTATCAAGCGTTCATTCTCGGATTCCCTCCAGCAAAGGACCTGGCAGGTTGAGCTCCCTGATACTTGCAGCGGGAGCTCCAACCGAAGGGTCAAACGACAAAAGTCGCTGGAGCTTACCTCGTATGTCATTGTTGGTATATTGATTGATGACGTTGCTAACTTCTTCTCAGGAACGACATCCTATCTGTTTTTACTCCTATTATCGACAAGATCGAGACATTACTACGTCGTCAGACCCAGGCCATTCAAGCGGAGTATGGCCAGCCCGCAAAGGTAAGCAACTTCACCTCCTACTCTAGAGAATAATCTTGTGCGTTGTTAACTTATAAAGTACATCATCCTCGTCGGTGGGTTCGGCCGTTGCCCCTACCTCTACAGCAAACTACAGTCCGCCATGGGAACTACAATTCTACAATCTGGTAAAGATAAACCGTGAGTAATATCTGGCCACTCGGGACATAAGCAACGTCTAATGAACATCTAGATGGACCGCCATTTGCCGGGGGGCTGTTGTCCACGGTATCACTCGCTTCAACCTCTCGCCAAACCTTGGGATAAGAGTAGACACTAGAGTCGCTCGAAGGAATTTTGGCGTCGCTTTTACCTGCAAGTTCGATCCTGATAAGCACCATCGCCGTCACAAATTTTGGTCAGAAGAATACCAAATGTGGTTTGCCGGCTGCCAAGTGAAATGGTTCCTGAAAGAGGTAGGCCATATGGCGAAGGTAATGAAGATAATGCTGACTTTCTTGGCCAGGGTGAATGTATGTCCACCAAGGAACCAGTGCTGGAGAACTACAGCATGCTGTTCTCTGAGCCAATCGGACAAATCAGTGAAACCATCTACAGTTGTTCGACTTTCCCGCCCCCTGCCACTATGGATCCAACTGTTCGGGAACTGTGCAAGATCCATTGGACACGCGAACCCAGCCTCGAGGCACTCCCGACCTATACTAACCCCTTGGGCAAGGTTTATCACCGACTGGACTACAAGGTCGAGATGACTTGCGAAGACGGGACCGTGGACTTCACTATTTACTTCGAGGGTAAACACGTCGGCGCACGTAATGTCGAGGTTGAATTTCACTAGACCGGGGATTGAGAGGCTAAGGGATGGACGGTTTTAATGGATCGTTAATGGCGTTTATTTGCTTTTACGGTTAAAAGTCACAGATACTGGAGATAGAGTGCGCTTTTCAAGAATGGAACTTTAAACATCCTAAGATGTGGACTAGATTTCATGATATCTTCCTTTGTGAACTCTTCTAAAGTATGGATGTGGGGAGTATGACATGGTTTAGGTAAATTCATCACAGTCAATGGCAGAGTTTAGGAAAGAGGACCCCTTCTTTTCGAAGTTTAGATCTCATTAAACCGCATGACGCCTTCGCTATTTTTATGGTATTCAACTAAGCCTCTGCCATGGTGACATCCTCCTGTGTTATTGGCACCTCGGCCTGCAGTTTCTCTTCCGCCTTTGCAGCATCGCCATTGACTTTGGGGGTATCTCTAAAATGCCGATACACCTTGACTGTATTATCCTGTCCTGCGCTCACCATAGTTTCATCATGAACGTCCACCCAGAAGCACACGCCCTTGTGGCCTTCCACACGCTGTAATACCTTCTTCGATACAACATCCCACATGACGATGCTGCCGTCCTCGCTGGCGGATGCGATGAAGGGCGCCCCATCCAGGACTCCGAAGCAGCCGCCAACAGCAAACTTTTCATTAAGATGGCCTTGATATGTCTTCTTGACACTGCCAGAAACATAATCCCACAGACGGATGCAGTTGTCTTGGTTAAAAGCCAAGACGAAACGCCCATTAGGGGTGAAACAAACGTTGGTGACGGCTGGGTTGTCTTCGTGAACGAGTGTACGCAGGCACTGGCCTGTTGATGTATCCCAAATACGACTATATAGTTGTTAGCAAGTAACTGGACAAAGAGGTTCAGGGGTTCGTACATCAAGCCGTCTGTCGAGCAACTCACGACCAGCGTACCGTCTCGACAGAAATCGATCCCACTAACAGGGTCACTATGTGCAGGCAAACTGCGCATGAGCCTACCCGCACGTACATCCCATAAGAAAACAGCTTCATCGTAAGAACCACTGGCAAGAATATTGCCCTTTGGTGAGAATGCTAGACAGTGGATGTAGCTGTGATGGCCCTTTAGAGGCGCCATCTCTTGGCCTGCTACAGTCTTTCGAGCCGTAGTTTTCGGCCTACCAGTAACACGATCCCAGAGCCGAATTGCCTTGTCGTCTGAGCCAGTTGCAATAGTGTTGCTGTCAGGCGTCCAAGCAAGGCAGCTCACACCAGCCATGTGTCCGACAAGCGTATCCATGTGCTCTCCCGTCGCAGCATCCCAGATCTTGACAGTAGCATCCGCCGAGGCAGATGCGATAAAACGCCCATTGGGCGATATCCGAACTTGAGAGATAGGCTTGGAGTGGCCATGAAGGACAAGGTGAGCGCGGTAGTTTGGCTTGAAGGGTTCGTGAGGAGGAGTTGGTTGAGCACCCCGTGGGGATAAAAAGTCTGTTGGGGAGCGGCGAGATGAAGATTGTGATCGAGAACGAGAGCGTGAGGAGCGGGGTGATCGTGATCGCGATGTAATTTGGGATGGTGAGCGCGAGCGCAAACGAGAGTCGGAACGTGTTGTAGATATGGATCGCGACCTCAACCGTGATCTTGATCGTGATGTTCGACGACTTTGCGAGTCGTAGTACTTGTTTCCAGCGCCATCTTCACCAGGACTTGGGCTGATAGTTCTGCTATTCCTGCGATGCTCCCGTATCGATAGCTGTTGAGGTGCAGACTCTCGAGGTGACCGGCTGGTATCGTCGTTCTCGCCGTCGCGTTCAGACGCATATGGGGGGGAGGAATCGCCGTGTGTCTTGCGACGCTTATTCCGGGGCGAATCACCAGGGCGCTCATCTTCGGAGGCCATTGCGACAGGAGATGGCGGCGGATCCTTTGATGATTCTAGGCCAAGGGTGGGAGGTCGTCCAGGCGAGGCTGAAGATTAGGCGCTGGAGGGATTGAGAAAAAGCGATGGTGGGGCACGAGGCTGAGAGACGTCACCCAATTAACAGCATAACTCTGAGTGTGATGAAAGTTGTGATGAGACAGCAAGGAATTAGGCCTAAAAATAGAAGTAATCTTACATTAATCTCATTATGACGGCGCATAAACAGGATGTTTCCAATAGGTAGGTAGCATTGCATATAAAATTACAATCATCAAGATTATGTATCTCGGACTGCATGTAAATTTAGGCTCTTTCGTCGAATCGAGAATGACACGTCGTTATTGGTCGGCTTAAGCCACTCCTGAAGATCCGGAAGCTACCAGAGTTTGGGGAAACGGGGGAGCAAAACCATTGGCTTGGGTAGTCAAGTAAACAACGTCCAAGTTGGGCAATGGAGGGTGCTTCATCTCCGGGAAATCGACCAGAAAAGGATGTTCATTTCGGCAGTTGATGTCATTGAAGCATTCAGTGGCTCGCGACAAGTTTGGGGAAGACCAGTTGAGGCGGTGAAAGTTGAGCTGACAGTAAATGGGCGCTTTAAGTTGCCCCTTTTCTGTAGGTACCTTGCAGTAGGATCTCGAGTGGACCTTGAATTGTTTCTCGAGTTTACGACCCTGAAGGTGACATTGACTACCAAGTAGAGTATCGAAGTCGCTTGTAGGAAAGAGCTTCCGTTATTGTGCTTTGGGGAATTAGGGTAAAAAGGCGTTCGGTAGTTCAGTCGTGGCGCTCGCTCTGCGACATCCCGGTGCATCACCTACTATAGCCGCTCTCAATCAAGAACTAGACCCCTTTAACATCCAATGCCGTAGGTTGGTTTGCAGTTTCTGTCTAGACCAAATCAGCAGTAACTACTTGCCACGACATCGGCAGCTAGAGAGGTGTAATTTAACCCTATTACAAGTCTCACGATGGCGGTCAAGAGCACCGGAGTCTTTACCCGCAACCCAGGACATCTTGGTAGCTTCTGAATAGGGGCATGTTAAAAGTTGCCGCCGCCACTGTCAATACTCTTCAGGCTATTGATCGCGTGCCGCGCCGTTTGCTCTGAAAAATAAGCTGGTGGCGTTGCTGAAACGTCCCCTATTCCTTCAACCCCATACTGAGCTGACTTGCAATAGTGGGCTATTCTGCCCGCGGCATGGAATACAGAGAACATAATCCTTTTTCGCAGCTGAAACTAGCAGATTAGAAACCATCGGGTCTGGTTTTGCTTATTCCCAGCGTTTTCTTTCCTGGATCCATCCCGTCTCCCTTGTGTGTCAGTTTCGTAACCTCAGTGTCAATCCATACCATGTGAGCGAGACATTTCGCGACCAGCATGGCATCCCATGGGCTTGGTAAAACAGTTGTCTCAGAGGGAAATCCTCCCTAGTCAGCATACCAATGGCGTAGCTGTACCATTCCATCAATTCCAAGATTTCCTCTCTACCCAGGAATTAATTAAAGTGAAAATGTTGTTAAATCCGAGTAATTTGGTAACGTCGATCGTACAGAGGCGTTCTAGGCATCGCGATCTTACAGCCCTAGACAACCATAATTAGGTTCTTGGCCCAAATGCCTCACCAGTCGGAATGATTACTGAAAACGTGCCAGTGAAAGCTTCCAAGCTGCTGGTTCAATTTGACAAGAATAGCGCAATGTGGCGTAACCCAGCTGAGAGTGTGTGTTGTGCTACATACAACCTCTCATCCATACCGAGTTAGGTAGGTAAGGTAGGTGCTATCAAGCATAGTCAGCGGTCGAGGCGCCGCTACGGTTGTCTTCAGCGCTACCCTTCAGCTGTGGCGGTTTAGAAAAGGACGCCGTTCTGCCAGCCGTTGATCAACGACGGTTCTGGCGTTTGTGTTTGATTGGTAGATAATCGATCACTTTAATTGCATTTTGCCTCAATGCTGTATGTAGATGCTAATAGGTGATTGCAATTGTACACCTGAGATGGCGGCATACCGTCTTTTGCTCGCTAATTCGCTGTGCCTCTTTAACTAGCTTAGATGGACTCGAGAAGTAAGGCTTGCAAAGTCAGACACACCCTACACCTCTCGTGGCACGTCATTATCGCGCCTTGGAAAATAGGACTCACCGTTATTGTCGAGGCAAACCATCGCAGATTAGATGTGGCGTAGCCATCAGAGTCATTGGTGGATGGAGTCAGCGGTAACAACCAACCTGAGAGGCTTAGGCGGTGCAGGCATTACAACCAGATGTCGGCGCATTATGGAAGCGGAGTGGGCTAGGGGTCCTTGCACAAGGGGCCAGAAGATGAGGTGACCCATCAAGTTCATGGGGGCCGGAGACGCATTGGCCATGAGAGATTATTGATCTCTGACGGACCGGATTGCCCTGGCCTTGCCTGGCCTGGGTATGTAATGATGCAGTTGCTGTTGGTGCTGCATGATGTGAGTGAGACTGTGGGAACTGCCATTGATTACCTGCGTAGCGATTTCACATAGATTGATTAATCGTCCTGACTTTGGGGCTATGTGCCTATGGATCATAGTGACTCAGTTGGTCGTGTGCTCATGTCGAGGTGAGTTCAAGTTCTATCATCACTAACTATACCGGCAGATCGGAGAGATGGTGCCATAGTACCCCATGATCGCTTCAACTATTCAATTTCTTTTGACTTTAACGTCGCAAATGATCTTCAATCGGCATATACTACGTAGTACTGTCTCGAATATACCGGCAGACTCCTGACTGGAGCCGTTGTTGGGCGCCGAACTCGCCTACTATGCCAAGCCAACACAGGACCGCAATACACCGGGACAAACAGGGCAGCCCTACAAGAGCCACAGCGGTTACACAACGCCTATAAGAAGTATTTGAAGCTGTTTTCGCTATCTTGGTTATTCAATGGAAGTAACAATACGCAAACTATCCGAATAATTCGCTCATAGCCGTTGTGTGACATACTATTCGCAAAAGTATTGCGTAGAGGAAATGATTCGCTGATCAACACCAAGCTTGGAAAGTAGCATCGAGATGTCAGTCAGCATCAAGCATCAAGCATCAGGCCTAGGTAGAAGGTAGATTATACGAGCTTATACAGAACTCTAACCCATCCACTGATTCCTTTCGGAGACTCCCCCATCTGGCAAGTAGCCCAGCCCAGCAGGGAGAGGAAACACAACCTTGTTGACATATAATGCATTTTATGGGGGACGTTAATAGCATAATACTGAGTTTGGCTTGAGCGTTTCATCTATAACTCTATGCTGGGATGGATCAACTGTCAAAAGATATAACGGATGTTTCGGATATGTCACATTGAATTGTTTGGTTTCTACTCCAAACGTTCCAAGACAATTTGGACTTGAATGTCGCACAAGGGAGCAGAAGCCCAGAGGTCGGTCCAAAACTGCCAAGACCTGGAATGCAAGACAACGGGAGTCAAGAAAGACAATGAACGAATGCACCAAAAAGGTCTCGACTGCAAACATCAATGGACCAACGACCACCAACAACAGCAATAACACGATAGCATCTCGGGGGCCGGCGATCAGGGCCGGAAACCGGCTTCCTGCCCCTGAGATCCCTGGAAGTGAAAGCCTGGGTGATCTGTAATCTTGTTAGGTCCCAGAAAAGGTCTCGATGGGCATGGGTCATGAGTCGGCAAAAGACCAGACCAGTCAGTCCGTCAGTGAAAGGAGATGTCGGTTGTGAAAGGACCTGCGGAGTAATTACTTCGGGGGATCCAATTCAAATTCAATGCCAAGCAGGGGTCGCCGAATCGCCGACATGCGTGCCCCCGCGTCTAGCCAATCGATAGAACCTCGCCCACTCGAGTTTAATTACTCTTCAGACGAAGCTGACAAGGACTGGGTAAAGCACAGATCCTGGTTTTCGGCCTCATGGACCGATCTCATTCGAGTAAGCACACTACAGGGCCCAGATAGGGCCTGCATGTGCAGTGCGATACGTACCTGGTGGATTGAGACGGGAGAACGGGACAGACAAGACAAGGTGAGAGACATGTCAAGACTCGTGAAAAGAGACAAACTGCTTCAGATTCGCAATCGATCACCAGGGGAAATCACGTTCGTGGGCCAACATTATGGCGTATCAGTGTGGCAATTCATTGGAAGATACCCCTGGCTACTGTGCCTTAGCAGATGAACTGCTAACCGTGATCGGTTTGGCCCGAATTGACCAACAGATTGGATGGATTTTGGGGGGAAAGGATTGTCGAGGGCTCGGTTCCGTCTCGCTTCTAGCAGAGCTTCAGTGCAGTCTCTCTCTGACTGGTGCGCACCTCAGTAAAAGGGCTGGGCTCTTCAGGGCTCAGGGGTGCATCACATCCATACACTAACACCGGGCACTGCCAATTAGCGACTGATTGCCCATGAATCTTAAGATTCAATGCCCTGTCTGGTCGCGCCGACATTTGCCCCTGGACTAGCCTGGGCTCGTCTCGTTAGCCGTTGGACACGCGCCTTCACCGACCAACCGTTCAGTGTGGGGAGGCACCCGATATTGCTGTGTGTAGGACGGGACGCTCTCCTTGCCTTGCTGCAAGCGCCGACGCAGGAACAGCCAGGCGCAGCTACCATAAGGCAGGGTGGGCAGGCAGTGATTTGCTGTGTGGTGGGCACCTCAGGCACAAGGCACAAAGAATTGGCCTCAGTGGAGGACCAGCATGGTACCTGCCTTAGCGTCCCCCTTGGCGCTCAATGGTCCCGCAGGGGGTCGCCCAACCTGGAAACTGTTCGAGGGTACGTACCTGCTCATGCCTTGCGCCCCACCCCCCTCTGCTCTCTGCTC
>JABEXW010000274.1:0-53693 GCA_013266185.1 Fusarium sarcochroum
GATTATTAGAGTTTGAAAAGGACAGTTAGTGCTGATGCCAGCGAAGTTCGAGAATATCAATCTCCTTCCTAATTGGGCTCTAGCAAGGGCATAGTTTGGAGAGCAATCTGAACTTGATATAATTGCCCATCTTACGCATTTTACTTATGACTATGGAAATACTAAAAACCTAAGATAAAACTAATATAAATTAATAGGACAATATATATAGCGTTTCTCTAAGGTGCTTTTATGTGTTCCTGCTTCTCTTTTAACTCGCGAGTGCTGTTTAGGATCGCCGTATTTAATTTATTTCCTGCACGGCATGGAGAGACAGCACACCTTCTGTTGGTAAAAAGGTAATAGTTTCAGCGATCTTCGATCTGCAATCAATAGTAGTGAAACTTGCAACTTCAGTCTGTAGGGACCGCATACTCCCAGGTAAGCTATGTAACAGGATTGAAGCAAGAAAGAAGACGGTGTCTAGCTTGTTGACGTATGTAACAATCTCCTTGTACTTAATATTCAAGAAAGCTTAAACCCTGAAGGAATTTCAAATGCGGCTGCCTAGAAGGATCATACTGACCTGTTTCTGTACCCCAGTACCAGCAATAATGTTGAATTAGCCCTGGACGACAAGCCGGCTGGCGTCAAATGTACTTTTGCCCACCCCCCCTTCTATCATCCTTCAATGACAGATCGTCGAGAGTCCGAGGGCAGGCTCGGACTTCTGTCTATCAATTGTAATCCAAATCCTTCAGATGGTCGGTTCTTTAAGTTTAGCCTGTTCAGGTGGGATTTAGGAGGAATAGCCTTCGCCACAAGGTCTATATGCAAGTAACACCTCTTAATGACGTTATAGACACTATTCCTATTACCCAACAATATGAGAATCCTTCATACAATCGTTTCTCCAGGGAGAAGATCACTGACTTTACTTCGTCATATTGCAGATAGTAGGTATGATGTTCGTATCAATAACAATCGTCTTTATAATATCCGCCTTTGGGAATATAGGTATATAAAGAAGTCATCTCCAGAGATTTAATAGTCGCTTACAATTAGCAATCCAATTTCCTTTACCACCTCCAATTCTAGAAATCTATATGTTACTCGTTTCTCAACTTCTTCAAGTGCTTTCACTCAGACCAACTCTTCGACCTGTCAAATGCAGTACAAGCTTGAAACTCTGATCGCTGTCGGCCTTGCTGCTATGCAGGCCATTGCCTACTCCCATGGCGAGCAGACCGAGTTTGATGGGAAGGTTATTAAGTGGCAGCAGTTGGCTGAAGGTGTCTTCACTGGTATCCCAGCCGAGCAGTGGGATGATAAGAGTGAGCTCTTCCCCACACGAAGTCTCACTATCACTAGTACTAATATTGTTATAGTCCACAGGCCAAGTTTCCAGGAATTGGACATTGATGAGATCATGTCCTTGCACGGTGATAATTCTACCTTACAGGACCGCAACCTGGAACTTGAAGCACGCGACATTCCTGGGGTATGCAAGGTCGCTGTGGACTGCGCTGCTAAGGTGGGTGACGCGCTCCTCTATGGGGCTTTTTTCGCATACTTTCAAACTGTCTCCAACGTCTCGGGAGGGAAAATAATGGAATTCCTCAACCAACCTTTTGTTGCCAACGCTGCTGGAGTAGCCATCGCTGGGGTTATCTCCGGTCAGATCAACGAGGCCACCAAGAAAGAGTGTAGTACCTCTGGAAGTCAACTCGACGTTGTCACTGGGGCAGTTCAGGCAGCTCTTCAGGAGCATCGTGATGCTACCAGTATCTCAGTGGCCGTTACTGGCCCGGCCGGGAGCTGGCATATTGATATTACGGCGAAGCCCAAAGGAGAGAGCCCTACTCCCAAATGTTTTGAGGGCTAGACGGAATGTAGTACGAGCAATTCTTGGTCTGATTTATCTTGGTTATTTATTTAGCCAGAATAGATATCTTATGGTAGAGGGGCAGGAAGTGTCAAATATTCTCAGAATATTAGTTAGCTGTAATAAAACTTGGATCTAAGATAGGACGTGCCATACGTGGTGCATAAGCCCACAAAGGTATCGGATCACTTGCTTGGGTAATACGCATACTGGTGTCATTTCTCAGTTGTTCCACCTAGACCCTATCCTTTAATATTGATTACTTCGTCTTACCTTGGTACGTATGGGGCTTCATACTATAGAGCCCACGATTACATCAGGGGATATACACATTGGTCAAGGCTTGGCATGAATGGACCAAGTGCATCAACGGAGGGCTAGGGCAAGAAGGACGAGTACCTGGGCGCCATGGGTATTACAATCAACTCCATGGACTAGTTCCTCATGGTCTCGGTCCTAGCTTTGTTCTCGGCACGCCGTTTGGCCCGGAACTCTTGCTGTGTCTTTTTCTCTTCGCTACTTTTCTTCCTGAACGATAAAGTCTGCACCTCCTCTGCTACCATTGTTACTCTCTGAGTAACATTACACACCTCAGGATGATTATGAGTTAAGTCGTGAGATAGAAGTATTAGTTGGGATAGGCCATGCACGACGTGGACCCAAATCTTAGCGCCATACTTTTCGCCACTATCGCTCTTCCACCATAGCTTAAGTTAGACTTTACCAGCCGTGCATAGTATCTAACCCAAGACGGCGGTATAAGTATCTCTAAGTTTATCATTCTGACTGACGTCTGTCTTCGCTTATGGGCTAAAGTACTTGATATGGCGCAAGCTGAAGCACCGGTATTAAGCAGAGCGTCGTGCTTCAAGGGTAGATTCCCCTCGTCCGTTGACTCCAGCGTCAAACTTAAATAACTCAGAGCTGATCCTTTGCCCTCGCCCTCGGCCTATTTGAGGAGTTATCTGTTAGCACAAGCAAAACGTCACGATCAGCACTCGCTCTCCTACCTCTGTTTCTACACTATACACACTCACTGAGTCGTCGACGCTCTTGAACACAGTGACTTCACCAATCCCCACAGCTTTTGCGTTGTGAGCGGCCGTCTCGATATCGCAAAACCCACCCGACTCCTCGTTTACGCCGTCTGTCACTTGGCTTGCCAGGCGAGCTCCCTGGCTGTTGAAGAATTCATAGTCTATCCACGCCAAGCGGACGTTATGCCAGAAAAGTTTTTGCAGTAGCTAGCGCCACCTGCGCTTTGCTATCGCCCATGTGAACGCTTGTCGGATCGTTGTGAAGTTGCCTCTTGGGATCCACCTAGTTGCATTTACTGACTTTTCCAAGCACTTCATATCATTGAGTAACACAATTATGTACCGCACATAAGTCCTATTCTGTACGATTGAGGTATCATCAAAATCTGACTTTTGAGTGGTGGGGAGAGAGTGTTTGTGCGCCTCGAAGGCCAAATTGAGGGAATCTATCGCGCCTATTACAAGGCCTGCTGCTTCCATACCAATCTCTTTTTGGTGTGTCGACGGTACAAAGTCATTCCCATAGTGCGACCTAGACATGAGAAGCGATGTTGAGGCTTTCACGGTAGGCTTCGCTATAACAATCGCAGAAATGTTTATCAGATCACCGTTGAGGCTCAACGACGGACCGATCTTTGAACAGTTGAGAAGATGGATGAGGGGCCTTGGTCCATAGTTTTCTACGTGGTAGGATCTGATTCGCTCCTTGATTTCTTACCAAGGCAAGTCACAGCCTTTATAAGAACAATGAAACCGGCAATGGCTGAAAAGGCTGTCCAATGACAGTAATTAGAATAGAGCCTGATCACAAGGATGCTGATTGCTTACAGCCAACGTCATTTAACCATTTCCACTTCAAAAGATTATGCTATAACAGCATAACTAATTACTAATGCTCATGAACACAGACAGTTCTACTTACGCAGCTCTATCTGGCTTCTTCACTTCTTACCCAGACGTTTTCGCGATCAGAAGATTCCGAGAGATATAAGTACGAAATCTCCTTTTTTATCAAACTAAGCTTACCCATCTCGAGGCTGAGCTCCTAGAGATTGAGAAGCAAGATTCAAAATAGAAACACGACCCAGCTGACTATGTCAACTTTCCCTGGGCGGCGTTACAGAGCAGAGAGAAACAGCCAGCTGAGACTGCATCAGTTCTCCCTAGCTGCGGTAGAATACCTGGCCATTCAACCCCGAACATTTCAACTGAGACAACAAGCTCTGCGCATCTGCATAAGGTGCTTCACATTCGCAGCCACAATGGCAAGTAAGACAGCATGGTACCTGATGGGGTCCCTACGTTGATCGAGTCAGCTGCCAATGCTTGGCTCAATTCTCACAACGACCGCGGGAGAACATTGAATATACAGTATCAATAGCGCCCATTGCCGAAACATGACATTCTGAAAAGATGTATTTGTGTATTTGTCACAGGTGTCAACAGCCCTTGCAATAGTGTTGATCATACCCAAGGCTTCGAACATATCACCCAAGGGCAATCCGCTGCAGGGGCTTGATAACATTCTCAAAGTATCCACTTTGAAACGTGGTGTCCCAGTCAAGCTTACTCTTCACACAATACTCGAGACATCCTTCAACCGCCTTGATTTGATCAGGAAGCACCCTCTCTGCTCTGTCTTCGACACTCATTCTCAGCCAGCGTCTTGCCCCAGCTGTCCGCTCGCCATCCGAGCACATCTTCCCTTCTCCATACTTCTCAGCCCAGGCTTTAAGGGACTTGTGATGAAAGATCTCCAGCAGTAGGATAGCTAACTCGAGCATGGTCGACTGGATTGCCTGAGTATCTAAACCCGGCAAGCACTGATGACCGTGGAGCAAAGCTTCATCGACGGTCTGCTCTAGGAATGGATTGCACATTGTCGTACATGAGCCATTTATGCTTCTGATTGGGAACCTGATATTCCTGTTGTTCCACGGTGCAGGGCACCAAACTGTTGTTCGCAGCTGCAACACAGACGACACCACATCTAAGGCCAGAATGGTCTGCTCAAGAGGAAGCATTCGAGCCTCGTGTTGTCTTTCCGTCTCTTCCAGAAATTCTGCCAAGGTAATGGACGATTCGCACGGTTTGTGAGGTTTTATTTCTTCTGATAGTTCCAGGGTGCAAGCAGTTAGCTTCAAGGTAAGAACTCGCCCCTGTGTTCTAGCTTCCCGGGCGTTGTCACAGATACTTCTGATTTTCTTTCTGTTGGGATTAGATTCTTGATTTGCTGTAACCTCGATATGAGGAGCTGAGAGGCCTGTTCGTGGCTTGACTTGCGCCTCAACTAGGGCATATGACGGACCGGTAGAGTGAAAAGTTATGTCGACCTCATGAAGGATGTTGACTTCCAAAGGAAAATACAGTCCAAAAGCGACAGTGGGATTCCGGGGAGCCCTGTGTAAGTCTCCTGGGATCCTATGTTCCAGGCGTAGTAGGATAGTGTGCTCCTCGTGATGACTGCAATTCCAGCACTTACAGGCCGCCTGGTATAGTAAGGTAGCGCTTTTACTGACTCTTCCAAATTGCTGTGTTAATACTGCTGAGTTTATCGTGGGCTCTCTTGTTTCCCATTCTCTTTTCGACTTGGCGCCTTTGACAAGTTTTTCTAGTGAGTACCTCTCTGTATGGAGGTCTTTGACAAGAGCATCTAGACGCTGTCTGTTGATGGAAAACTTCCATTTCGCTTTGATGGCTTGAACCCCGGAAGTTGCTTTACTGGCAATAATGATGGCTTCAAGATCATCTGTCGGGGCCTGTACTAGAAGGTTTGTATCAACTGGACCAGGGTGATTTCATTCTGCTCGGGGACTCACATTCTCTAGCCGTGCAAGATTATTGAGACACGACGCAATTTCTTTCAAATATGTCTCATAATACCTTAAAGTCTCAATGAATGCCTGGTATAATTGTCCCAAGAAATCCTCCACGTGAACTCCAGCTTTTGAGTCCGATAGGATTTGAACACACTCTTCTTCTGTCGGGTCTGAATGTTGAAGAACTTCGGGCACACGAGCTTCTCGAAGAAGGGAAAGAATATTCACGTAATAAAGTGTCCTATGTGTCTGGAGTCGGTGGACAAGATCGTCGAGAAGACCGCGATACCGTTTCCAGACTGACAATGGGCTTTTACTCGCTTTATAGGCTGAAAGTGCGCTGATTACTAGCGGAAGTGCACCGAGAACCACGCCAGCGACTTCGAAGCCTGACATCCCAAGAGTAGTTTGTTAACAGTGGTGGTTGTAATAATGAGTAATCTTCGATGCTTTGAGGTTGTTCATAACGCAAATATGTGTCGTTGGTTCAGCTTTCCAAGCGGCTCAGGAAGCTACAAGGCAGCAAGTCAATCTTCAGCTCAGCTGACTATAATGACGTGGCATCTGATGCATGGGCAGGGTGTAACCAACCATATGGGCTGATTTCTGCACTTTGATGCATCCGGGGCGGGGTAGCAAGGCTGGACCCCTCCACGGTTATCACGATATCACGGAATTTTATAGCTCACAGAGGAATCCATCAACGGCTTATTTCGTATGGCGTTTGATTCTTCACAATGGAAGAACTCCCACTCGAACTCAAGGGACTCGGTCGACGCATTCTTGGCACATTTAAGTCTTTAGCTGATAGGCCATGGAAATCCGACGAAAACACCGACGGGCCCTCCAAGAGCCAAGTATCATCCGCACATCAGCGCTTTCTCTTGTGGGGTCGCAGTCTAGGATTGAACCAGATCGGGCATGCGTCGCTCGACTATCGAGTCCGAGACGCGACTGTCGTAAAGGACTCCTTGACTAATGTACTGAGAGAACTAGATGAACATCTACAAAACTGTCAGTGTGTAACGGCTTGGTCTTGTTCTTGGTCTGACTTTTTATAGTGTCTTCAATTCTCCTAGGATACCGACTGCCGCTGGAACAAGATACTAAAGCCCAAGAAGAAATGGCAACGACTTCCAGCGACACCGATACCTCCGACGACGAGTCTTCATTATCATCCATCAGTAGCTTTGGGTCGTTCAAAGAGATTGACTTTAGGCTTGAAAGTGTCAATAAAAGAATTGACTCACTCTACGAGCTCGCTTTGACGATACGGAGCCCTCACAATCGCCCTCAGCGGCCCACCAAGGATCTTTACAAGCATATACCTGAAGAACAGCGTGATGAGTACATCGAAAAACAGAAAGAGATCGAGATACTCCGCCTGGCCTATGTACATCGGCAACAATTATTGATGGACTTCACTAACGAGCAACTTGCTGAACTAAGCCTGAGCCAAGACCAGCTCCTGGATGAGTACAGCACATCTAACAATTGGTTGATACAGCGAACTGGGATAGCAAATTCTCGAAGAAAACAACAGATCCTTTACTGGAGAACGCACGCAAAGCGTCTAGCTTATGATGTAAATGAGCCGCATCCGGCAATAGACGTCGACGAAGAGAAGAAGCCTCGTCACTCTCAGCCTTCGGGCGATACCGCAAAACAATCCGTTCCCTCGGTTTCAATGGCCACATCTGCGACTAAACTCGGATTAGACTTTCCCGAATTCCTCAACACGCCCGAAGTTTCAGACTCAAAGTCAGTGATATCACGACAAAGCCGTGTTTCAACAGCAATCAGCCCCAGAGGAGATACTCTGACATGGCCGCCGCCTCCCAAGAAGCTACCTGATAGCACATGGTTCCCGTGTCCCTACTGTTGCGTTTTATGTCCTGACAAATATCTTGATCCTGACAAATGGCGGTAAGTACTAGAGTGAAGTCGCCGCTATTCTGAGGTTGACACTTTCCAGAGTGCATCAGATTCATGACCTGCAGCCCTACCACTGCACTTACGAGGATTGTAGCGACCCCAACCGCATCTACGGATCAATACAGGACTGGATAGATCATGAGAATCAACACCGCCGTGTATGGCACTGTTACATTCATGAGGCAGAATTCGAAACTCAGTCTGAGTACCTGCAGCACCTACGCGAAACAAGGAGCCAACATAAGCCAGAAGATGAGTTGCCAGAAATGATTGCCGCTATTGTTGGGTCTTCTGCAAAGCCGCATAGAGACTGCCCTTTTTGTCCAACAGCTTTTGTCGATGTTCCTACCATGCAGAAGCATATCAGATATCATCTCGAGAGGCTATCCCTATACGTTTTACCGGACACCGATGAAGAAGAAGAGGGTGAGTTGGCTTCTGTCCAGTCTTCCGATAGCATGAAGCTTCTGGGAAACCGAGGCCGTAGGAAATCGATCATGCTTGACTTCAGCCCAGAGGAAAATCTCGCCTTTTTCAGAGATATTTACAATCGTGAAACGGACGAAGGGTCACCTTTCATCACAGAAGACGAGGGCTGGGTTCGTTCTGTTGAACACCTCCTGCCTTATTATGGGACGGGTGGTTTCTGGCCCATCGAAATATGGGCTTCTGTTAGTTATAATGACATCCCAGCACTGGAACAGATACAGTCGGATATTGCAGAACTATCTCAAGGCCGGGTAAATGAGTTACCACCACCAATAGAAGAACGTGGGTGTAGTGAGTCGAAAGATATATTGGCCAGGTTAACTAATTCAAAATATAGGACCTTCATCCCGCGATAGCTTTGAGGTTTGCATTGTATGTGCCTCACAGCTGGAATTTGATGCGGTTTACTACGGATCCGAGGAATTTTGGGCCAAGCCCGACGAGTCTTTCATTCGTGGAGAAGGAGATACTAATCAATACGTAACGGGTCGTGTAGGGATACATCACGTGGTCCTAGCACTTATTCCTGATACAGGCAAGGATGATGCCTTTCGTGCTGTGGCTAGTATGCGATCAAGCTACAAGCGCTTACGATTGGTTCTGTGTGTGGGAGTTTGCGGTGGCATGCCGAATAACACAGATCGCGAAATGTTGTTGGGTGATGTGGTGATAGGTATGCCGCTGGTGCAATATGAATTCCTCCGATATCTTCGAAGAAACGCAAAGGACAGCAATGCTCTCTTGAGTAACGTCGACAGGTCAGATCAATACGTCCACGGCTTGGCCAACCTTTTCGAGAAAGATCACTACCGACAATTGTTTGAGCAACGCACCAGCTACCTCATGCGGCGGCTTAAGGCTGTATACAACGGTGGGTCAGATTTCAGCAAGTATGAATACCCAGGAGTGGCTGCGGACAAACTATACGAACCAACCTATCACCATAAACATCATGAGGATCCCACGTGTCATTGCGGCTCTACATCACGCGACCAGGATCTCGCTTGTGCCGAGGCATCTTTCTCGTCTTGTGAGGAACTTGGATGTGACAACGCAAATCTTGTCACGAGAACAAGGACCCAGGGCCAGGGAATTCCAACACCATGGTCACATGTTGGATACATCGTATCAGGGGACATGATGATAAGGTCGGCTGCTGATCGGGATAGGATCTCCAAGAATCTGGACTCAATTGCGTATGAAGCCCAGGGTTGTGCCAGATTATGGGACGATGTACCGTGTCTCCAGATCAAAGGAGTATATAATTACACAGATGGCCATAGGCTTGAGGGCTGGGACGGTTACGCAGCAGCGACAGCGGCCTGTATGTCCAAAGCATTCTTGGAGCGCTATGGGTACGTATAGTGGACAACTAAAACTTCAAAGGCTTTTATTCAGCGAAACAAGAGATACTTAGAATTACTCAAGGCTAGTTGCTATCGTGTTGAGTGCAGGCTATGTGATATGTGGCCGGGATGAATCGAATTTGAGACCTCCAGTAATTTATCTTCATGAAAATGTTTGACTGATGATCCTTGTAATCCTCTTACCGGACCGGATGATATATGATCCGTCTGATCCCACTCAATCCAGCTACCCTAGATGTTATCACCAACTCTTATTCTTTCGGGCAATTAACTAGTAAGATCATATTTAAAGCCTTTTTCCCGTCATTCTTATACTAGCTAAGTAATATCCAAGCTCCTTGAAGTTATTCAGAAAGAGAAAGGTGACGCTTATACGTTATATTAACGTAACTCTTGTTGTTTGGCTCGACGAATTTCTAGCGCAAAGCACCAGTCTCGTGTCTTAATCTGACTTAATATCCTTGAACACATAGTTTATAAGCATTTAAAAAGTCCTTAGCATCAGAACAATCAAAGTGTCGAGTCGAATAATTCAAGAAATGTTGCAAATTTCAATGATCACTGAGTAAAGAGTCGACAGTGTGATAGATAGTTAAAAGCACATCAATGCGTGCAACTTTTACTGATTAAGGCTGTCTTATCTTATCACGTCTTATCTGATACAGCCTTATCTTACCATACCGTACCTACAGCCGATGGGGAAAAGAGGATCCATTCATCGCTAAGAGTACGCTTGGCGCGGAAGAACGCGTGGTTGGCGCGATTCGCTGCAGCGTAAAAAGCGGAGGAGAGCGTGAGGCTGAATTTGCCCCCTGGTAGCGATTGTCGGAGATTGCCAGATTGCATGAACGGCGTGAAGGAAGATGGGAATCGGAGGGAATGTAGAGACTCGATCCGTATAACGGCCTAGATGGATTGAAGTAGTTGTACTGCTCCTCGTCTCGTCTATATTGAGAGACTCTCAAACGCCGTACATCTTATGAATCAGAAAGGAAGCTTGACACGAGAAAACCCCTACTCTTTGTCTTCGGGTGGTGTTTATTCAGTGACATACAGAGCCCTGTCCTTTGGCCCTGTCAGACTTTTAGTGAACAAGCTTTCAATAACCCAGCTAAACCCCACGCTAAAGACGATACGTAACACACCATGCGTCATCAGTTACCCAACTGTTGGCTCTAGTTTATTCCCGGGCCGATATCGTTCTGTGATCCCGCGGTTAGCATTTAATCAGATCGATCAGAGGATCAGATTAGATTAGATGACAAGAAATAATAATATCCTTTGACTCAAACTCTCGTCTCTTCCGATTTTTCGGGTCTGTTCAACACCATCAAGTGATACCACTGACGTACTCTGTGGACCGAATGGTGCCGTTTTACCGTGTTGCGGACTCGACAACTGAACCTGTTGGCTAATTATCCCACTCTTTGGTGCCGATCCTGCCGGTTTGAACTAAGTGACCCATTAATGATCGGAACCAACGGGATAAAATGATCTTATCTGATGCGTCCTTTTTCGTATGGTCCACTTTAGTCGGAAATATCTTGCCGGACCCAAGGGATAACTGTCTCTATTTTCGCGTTTCGATGTAACATTCAATTTTCTCGACTTTTACTTTGTTTAACTCGGTGCATTTTCCTCTTTTTCTGGCCCAGAGATCGTCGCTCAATAACCTCAACCCCAGTGTCGACATCATGGGAATCATGAACAGGCTTCGGCCCCAAACTCGCGAGAGTAACAGCTTGGACGCTGACTCGCCGGGTATTGCGATGACGACCAACCACGAAAAGAACCCGACTGCACAGTCCCCCGAAGATGGAAGCCTGGCTATCAGCGAAGATGCTCTACCCGCACAAGATGTCACAGAGGGTGTCAAAGACATGGAAGCCATCGCTCTGGTGTGGACCAAAGGCTCTCTAATCGGTCTTTTCATCTGCATTTGGTTTGTTTATCTTCTCAACGCCTTTCAAAGCTCGACGGCCGGAAACTTGGTCCCTTATGTCACCAGCGATTGGGACGCGCACTCGCTTCTTAATGTCATTAGTGTCGTCGCGAGTTCGATGACCGCCGCTGTTTTTATTCCTTTGGCTAAGCTTCTTGATCTTTGGGGTCGAGCTGAGGGATACTTATTGATGGTCTGCTTTTGCGAGCTGGGCTTGATCTTGATGGCTACTAGCAAAGATCTGCAAACTTACTGTGCCGCCAATGTAAGCAGCGAAAATTTCTACCTACAGTTACTGCCTTGAGCTACTGACACTTTACCCAACGACAGGTCTTTTACTCGGTAGGCTTCACTGGCCTTATTTACAGTATCGATGTCGTCACAGCGGATGCTACTAGCTTGAAGAACCGAGCCTTAGCATATGCTTTCACATCGTCCCCTTATATGATCTCGGCATTTGCTGGATCCTACGCTTCTGACAGAATGCTCGCTGATATCGGCTGGGGTTGGGGCTTTGCTACCTTTGCATTCATCACCCCTGTTGTCTGTGCCCCGTTATACATTCTCCTCAAGTTCAATCTGCGAAAGGCCAGAAAAAATATTTTGCCGAGGAAGGCTAGTGGACGGACCTTCAAGCAAAGTGTCTGGCATTACCTGATTGAATTCGACGGTATGTCTTCATTTTCCTTGCTTGTATTGCTGAATCAAGTACTGACCTTGTATAGTTCTCGGTGTCTTCCTGTTCGCCGTCGGTCTGATTGTCTTCCTACTCCCGTTCACTATTGCCTCTACTGCCCCTAACGGGTGGGCTACCGGATATATCATCGCAATGATCGTCGTCGGCTTTGTCCTTCTTGTCGGTTTTGGTATCAACGAAGTCTACCTTGCCCCGGTCCCTTTCCTCAAGTTCCACTTCCTCACCGATCGAACCCTGGTTGGCGCGTGTCTGTTGGATCTTACCTACCAGATTTCCTACTATTGCTGGAACAACTATTTCACTTCTTTCCTTCAGGTGGTGAACTATCTGAGCGTCGCCGAGGCCGGGTACGTCAACAACACGTTCAACGTCGTGTCCGGAATTCTTCTCTTCATCATTGGCTGGGGTATTCGCAAGACAGGATACTTCAAGTGGCTTCTATGGATTGGGGTGCCTCTTTACATCCTTGCCCAAGGCTTGATGATTTATTTCCGAAGCCCGACTGGCTACGTGGGATATCTGGTAATGACACAGGTATTCATTTCTGTCGGCGGCAGTGTCTTTACCATTTGCATGCAGCTCGCTGTCTTGGCAGCTGTCGACCACCAGTACGTAGCCGCCGCCTTGGCAATGCTCAACGTAACTGGTACGGCGGGTGGTAGCATTGGAGATACTATTTCTGGTGCGATCTGGACCAATACCTTTGAGAAGGCACTGATGATGTATCTGCCTGAGAGTGCTCTTGATAGTATTGCGGATATCTATGGCGATCTTTCTGTCCAGTTGAGTTATGAAAAGGGTACTCCCGAGCGCATTGGCATCCAAAAGGCGTACTCATATGCCCAAACCCGTATGCTGATTGCTGGCACAGCGATTATGGGTTTGTCATTCCTCTGGGTCGCGCTTATTAGGAACTTGAAGGTTTCAGACATGAAGCAGACGAAGGGCAATGTCTTCTAAGGAGTGCCAGGTGTCAAACGCAACCAAACTTGTAATGAAACTTCTTGCAGAGGGACATCTTAGGAGCATTGTACAATTGGAGCGCTCATGTCAGAACAGTCAAAGATCTTTATAGAAGCGAAGACGAGGATATTCGGGATGTAAGATGATAGAGAGGAAGATCCGATTTTTTAGATGCTATTAGCATGTGGAAGAGTAATTTAATTAATGAAAAAGAATGCATTTGAGGAAAAGATTCAACCATTTTGATGTTGCGGAGACTGGTCATGGTAACGAATCAGAGGTGTCACACCTCTGACCTCTCAATTATAAAGAACGTCTCTTCCTCAATTTAAACACCGACAGAGACACCACCCGACGCATACTTCCATTAAAAACCACTTAAGCCCCGATTGAGCACCACAAAACCCAACGTCGGTGTCGATGGTGCAGAGCTAAAGTAAAGGATTCCTGGGTTCTCGAGGTCTTTCCTGAGCAAAGTCCGTCATCGACCGTCGTCTCCAGTTTCGATCGAACCAATACCGTACCAAATTAAACTGACCAAACACAAGCACAGGGAATGCTCCTTAAGGCTTGGGGTCTGCTTGCACCATCTTGACTAAGTATGATGAGTCAAATCGTAACCCGCCACAGCGGGTTGTAGCACTTGCGCGAGCTATTAGTAGCCGCCGATGTGAGTAGGGACTCAGGAGAGTGTGCCCATGAGCGTTCAAGGGGGGTGGTGGGTAGAGAGGTGAAGGTGAATTGAGTGTTGAGGGGAATGAGCCCTCCCAAGTTGAGAACACCAAGGGCTAAAGCTCTCAGGGCGAGGCAGATAATGCAGGTGAAGGCCAAAGCTATACCTCACGTGTTAAGAAGGATGAGTATGTGTTTCGGGACGTTAAGGGCGCGAAAAAGAACGTTCTAGGTAATAATTGGAAAGAGAAGTATAAGGTAGAGGCTATCTCTATTATTTTACTAGATTTAAGTCATTCTAGATATTAAATACTTTTCAAAGCTAACTAGCTATCTAATATAAAGAATTAAGTATTTTAAGTAAGCTTTATTAATAAATTCCTAGTAATAGATATATATATAGCAAATATATATCGGAGTATTAATATTAGAAGTGCTAAGCTTAGAGGAAGTAATAAGTCCTCGGCATAGCCGGCTAAACCCCGGTCTATTACTAACTAATTATAAGAGGGGATTTACATACTTATAACATATTCACTTTATTAGTTATTTTTCATTTATTTTAAATCACTTATTTAGCTTTAGATATTAAGCTTCTTATAATTAAAGTGCTTTGTATGAAAGTTGTTTATTTAAGTTTACTATATTTTAGGTGTGGTGTAAATACCTCCGAAACCTTACTAATTATCAGACTTCGGATCAAATTAGTCCGTATACCCCTTGCATATCTTATCTAACTGAGGAGTAAATCACGCATCCTCTCAACTTCACCGGATCAGCGTACTAGGGCACCTTAGACATCCACTTTGCACCTATCGCCACTAATCTTATCTCGGCATGAAACGCTTGAAGCGACTTCTTGGGCCCACTAATGAATCCACGCCAGGGTCGCCTTCTGGGACGCCTGTCCCAGCTGGAGGGCATCCGCAAGGTTTGAACGTTCTGTCAGAAGGGACAGATCCTATAGTCGAGTTAGTATTATCTCAGATCTGATCTTGAGTTTGTTACGTACTATCTAACTAGCCATCGTATAGTATCGTGGCTGTTCATGGTCTGAATGGTCATCGAGAGAAGGCTTGGACCGCTGAAAACGGTGTCCACTGGCTTCGGGATCTCCTCCCTGACGATGTTCCCAGAGCCCGCATCCTCAGCTGGGGGTATGATGCGAACACGCATGCTGCTTCCGGCACAAGCAGTTTGTACCTGTATGACCACGCAAGGACTTTGGTTTCCGATCTGAGTAGGAGACGAAAGTTAACCGATGTGAGATTTGATTTCGGCTTCGTAAGCGCACCCTAACGGACCTGCAGTCCTCGCAACGACCGATCATTTTCATAGCACACGATCTTGGGGGTATCGTCGTGAAGAGTGTAGGTGACAGAGAAGTGCTTCTAGTGTTTAGGTTCCGACTGATGGTGGTAGGCCCTCATTCACTCCGATGCTGCCCGCCAAGGCGCACTTCTTGAGCAACGATCCATCAAGCTTTCGACATACGGCATTTTTTTCATGGGTACTCCTCATCAGGGCGGGAATAGTGTTCGGCTAAGACGTATTCTCGCCAATGTTGCTTCTGTGTTCGTAGCAACTGATGAACGCCTCTTCAAGCATCTCGAAAGAGACTCTGAATGGCTCCTGCAACAGTTGGGACAATATGGTCCCATCAGTGGCCAATTTGTGACCAAGTTTGCTTACGAGGAGTACCCGACGTCAGTAGCCCCAGGGAAAAGGATCCTAGTTAGTGTTCATCCCGTCTTTGCACTAAAACTTCGTTTGCTGAGTCGTGAAAGGTCGTTCCTAGAGCCTCGGCAGTCGTGCCAGGACAGGCGGACGCAGAACCAATCGTCATTCATGCAGACCATGAAAACATGGTTAAGTTCCCCTCAAAGGAGGATGTTGACTATGCGACCGTCTCAGAGCATTTGCAAATTATGATGACTGATGCAGAGGGCATCATTAGATCGCGTTGGGAGGCAGAATCTAGGGCTGATAACGGTGGGTACATCTCATAAATCTCCGTGGCTTATATGACTAATGTTCGTTCATGTATGCAACAGCACGAGGAAATAGAACGCATTTCTCTCTTGTGTTCAGCCTGTCAGAGATTAATGAGGTGAACCAATTTGTTGCAAGGCAAGAAGAACTTGTCCAGATGAAAGAGATCCTGACAGCATCCCGCAACCGCAACACTGTTGTAATCCACGGACTTGGTGGTATGGGCAAAACCCAATTAGCTGTTGAGTTCGTCAAACGGAATCACACCCATTACTCAGCAGTTTTTTGGATGAACGCTACAGATGAGGAGACGCTGAAGCAGAGCTTCGTGAAAGGGGCAGAACAGATACTCAGGGAGCATCCTTCCGTCGCCTATCTCGAACGTGCCGTTGCGGATCAGGACAAGGATGAGACGACTAAGGCTGTGAAGAGATGGTTGAGTGAATGTGGCAATGACTGCTGGCTCATTATCTACGATAACTATGACCACCCTCGTTTGGGCAATGCTGGCATGGATGCTTCTACCCACGATGTCGAGGGCCAAAGCACCACTAGAAGGAACTCCAGACAGGATGCCGGGAATCTCTTGAAGGCTTTCGACATCCGCCCACATTTTCCCGAAAGTCATCACGGCGCGATCATTGTGACGACACGGTCATCCACGGTCAGATTTGGCCAGACTATACGACTAAGTAAACTCAAACATATCGAGGATAGCCTTCGGATTCTGGAATCTACATCTAACCGAAAGCGTTTTGTGGAAGGTGACCAAACCTGCGACTTGGTAGAAAGTCACAAATCTAATTCTCGATAGATCCCGCATCTGCTGAACTGGCTCAGAAGCTCAATGGCCTTCCCCTCGCTCTCTCCACTGCCGGCGCTTACCTAGATCAAGTCTCTATCACGTGCAAGGAGTATCTCGTACTATACCGGGAATCGTGGTACAGACTCCAGAAGTCAAGCCCACAGCTCTTGTCTTACGAAGGTCGTGCCATGTACTCAACATGGAACATTTCATATCTGAATGTAAAGAAACAAAACAGGTCTTCTGCTATGCTTCTCAAGCTTTGGGCGTATTTCGACCATGATGATTTGTGGTACGAGCTGCTGTGTGGTGCCAAATCACTGGCACCACCATGGCTACAAGTGCTCACAGACAAACTGAACTTTATGGAATGTATGCGTGTATTGTGCGACCACGGGCTGGTTGAGGCAAATTCTCCAAATAAGGAGAATGAAGTGGGATCGGCGGGGTACAGCGTACATGGATGCGTACATGCTTGGATAGTCAACGTCTTGCACGAACAAATCGACATGGATATGGCACAGCTTGCCGTCAGATGTGTGGCGTCGCTTGTACCAATTGGCGACAGCGGCGAGTACTGGCGGGTACAGCAGCGAGTCCTACAACATGCTCACCGATGCTCAGAGTTGATGAGTAAAAGTGTCGCAATGAAAGATTCGGATTTATGGATATATGAAAACTTTGGAAACCTGTTTGTTGAACAAGGCCAAGTGGATAAGGCAGATGTGATGTACGAGCGAGCATTGCAAGGGTATGAGAATGCCTTAGGACCAGACCATGAAACAACGCTTGGTGCAATAAACGATCTAGGAAATCTCTATATTCGCGAATCTCGATTAGACGAAGCAGAGGCGATGCATAAGCGAGCACTGGAAGGAAGGGAGAAGGCGTTGGGACCAGAGCATCTATCGACGATCCAGACAGTCCATAATCTAGGAGTTTTCTACGCCGAACAAAACCGACTAGAAGAGGCAGAGGGGATGTTTAAGCGAGCAGTGCAGGGGTTTGAGAAGATACTAGGACCATATCATTCATCGACGCTCGATTCAGTCAACAGTTTGGGAAAGGTCTATGTCAACCAAGACCGACTGGATGAAGCAGAAGTAATGCACAAGCGAGCATTGGAAGGATTTGAGAAGACTTTGGACCCGATCGTCTTCAAAACATCTGTACCTGCGCTGAAAACTCTTGAGAACTTTGGCATCCTCTACCATCAAAGAAAAAAACCAGAGTCAGCTCAGCAATATTATCTTCGTGCGCAGGATGGCCTTAGAGCGGTCTTTGGAGATGATAGCGAAAGGGTCAGAACCATTTCCAAAAGGTTGAGAGAAGTCGGCGCATGACATCCGAGGCCTTGAGCCGGTCGATAGACGGACGGATATCTATCCTGCATCTGGACAGGCCTGTCCCGATCGCCGTCATATGTTCATGACTACTCTCCCTTGTCGGAAAGTCTGTCGATTTACGTGGTCTTCATTGTTTACCTAGCTCTTTTGAACGTTCGATTGACTGTACTCCAGGAGTAAAGGAAATTGATCGTTTGTTTTTATTTCGTACATTGCATTAATCGAACGAGTTGTGTAAAGCCACCCACATGTTTTTTGTTATTTGTTTAGGCCATGTTCGTCTCGAGGACGTTAGTTGATCCGTCTGTAGTATGATCGATCACATGTAATGAAATGTGCTGGTATTGTGCTGTAGTTGATTTTATTAGCTAAATCTTTGTCGTTAATCACTCCTCAAAGTGATATTAAGGAGCGATATCCGTAGCAGAGTAGGAACCCTACTCAAAGACTCTACCTCGGATTCGGCCAAGCATGAACTGTGTCTCCAATAAGAATACTGTTAGGTCCACATCACCGGTTCATTCTGGAGTTTAGCAGAGAACACCCGAGACCTCCCTCCACGTATCAACATCATCACCTTGTGCTGCCTCCTTGGCCGCTAGATCCGCATCAACATTCCACTCTCGCGGAATCCTCCAAAACTGGACTTTCAGGCCGAACTTATCCCATCGCTCCATTTCTCCGAGCAAGGCCTCCCACAAGTCCTTGCTTTTGACCTGACCACCGACGCTTGTCCTCCAGCCCTTGCGCAACCACCCTTGAACCCACTCAGTCGCGCCTTTGACCACGTACTCTGAGTCGGTAGCGATGACCAACGTCGTAAACCCTTCTCCTGGCCAGTGACGAAAACGAAGTGCGCCCAGAACGGCTCGAAGCTCGGCTCGGTTACTGGTCTGGTTGTGGGAATCTCCGAAGGGACCTTTGTGCTCGAGACTGCCCGCGATGATGGTTGTGGGAGTAGGCGTCAACGGTCGGAAAATGCACGCCCATCCAGCTCTGGGATTGGCCTGTCCGTTGTTGAGACACGCGCCGTCAGTGTAGATGAGAAACGTCTTTGGGTTGTATCGGTGTATGAAACGAGGCACATAGGGTATTGCTTCGCGGGCTTTTCCCGCTGGGAACAAATCCTCCGGTTTTGACGATGAGGAAGAGGGTATGAACACGGTAGGGAGGACTCGTCCTGTGCCCGTCTGAGCGCATTCATGTCATTAGCAAAGTCCGAGGAAGCTGGCTGGCCAATCACTGATGGGGGTCCCCATCGTGCATCGATCGCTGCCCGGCCTCCAGGACTCAGTTCATTGTAGAGTTTATTATCTTCATCAGAGTTTTCTCCGCCCGAGTCTTGGAGCACTTCATCCATGAAGCTATAGTCAACGCAGCAGCGCCCACGAACGACGAGGCCATGCGGGGCACAGATCAAACGGCCATCGGGAAGCTCAACAGGATGGTTTTCCCAAGGCTTCATTTTGTGAGCTCGGTGTAGAATGATCACGATGAACGTCGGTTTTTTGGGACCAGCGGCCTAGAAGCCAAACTCCATATGGCCAAGTATCGTCACATGAGTGCCTGGATCTCACTGACTCGAGACCGAGATACCGGCAGTATCTTTGTTAGGTTTGAGTCATGATGCCTGAGGCCACCACCTGAAACTCACGTGACCCTTTTTGCATTCATTGAGACAAACCTTGATCTGCCATTCTTTTCTGAATCAAAGGTTTTCGTCGCTATCGAATACCATGCAATGGATCAAGCAGACGGTAACCGGAAGCATTACTTTTTCTCCTCTCGAAATCATAGGCCGACGGTTTCGCTATGGGGCATAATTGTTTAAGTCTGCCACATGCCGCTCCATAAATTCTGCCGTGAAACGCAAACTGACCGCGACTCTAGAGCTTTGTGTATTTGGTCAGCAAGTCTTCCGCTCTAATTTACGTGACTTTTTCTAAAACTCTGTAGGTTCTCAAGGATAATTCGTCGCGGCAATGGAGTCTGTACCTTGGACCAGGATCTCTGCAGTAGTTGTGCTTATATCGCGGCAAAATTACTCGCGGCTATTTTATAGAATTAACTATGGGCTTAGGATGAACCCGCCAGGGATTATAGATTAGCGAGGGTCGCTTCTTTCATATTTACCCGGGGATCGCCATACATGCGTAATGGTTCGTTCGGCATCTCATGATCTGAGATTCTTCAGCCCTGTCAGCGGGGTCGTTTTGACGTTTGTTACTACTCCAATGTGACTGCTGTGAACCTAGACTCCTTGATCATTGATACGTTGATATTCTTCTTGGCCGACCTTAACTTTTCTCATACTCTTGCTAGAAGCTTCATGTATCTCAAAGACAAATGCATGACGCTGACAAAATCTCTACTTTGCCCGAGGATCTCTTCAGCAGTTGCGTCTTTCTCGCAGAAAAAGCGCACAACAACGTTGCCGTTTATGCCCCCCGGGGTGAAGATTGTAAAGATCATAGTTGTTGTCAACATTCGCTAATTCGCGATATTTGCATATCATACGTTTGACGCCTAGTGTCTGGGTTAAGTAGCGGTCTAATAGAAGATTGTCTTTCTCCGACGACATTAGCATGCGCTACGCTAAAGACTGAAATACCGCTGGGGAAATTGTGGAGAGGCTCTAGGTCCATCAGGTTACTCCCAACTTGACGGACATCTAATTGGACCGGTTGACAGTGTCAAACTTGGGGTCTGCGAACATGAACGAGGCGGATTACGTCGAGTTCCACTGCGGGGTGCTTGCTCGTGATCTGGCTTTGCCCCAAAGATCTCGGTAGCCAATCTCGTCACAGCAACGTCGCGATTCTCTATCATTCCAGAGTAAGTGGGCGCCCTTAAAGAGCCAAGATTGGAGCGCTTGGAGTAGTGCGCTCTAGCGCCCTTTCACAAATCCATCAGTCACACGTACCTCACACGTAGCACATAGCGGGGTTAAACTTGGTATAAATATTTAACTCTTCTTGCCATTCATGACGTTCCCGACTTTATTTTCACATTCTCTCATCTCAAATACCCTCATCAACACTCACATTCATCATGTCTCAAGGCAAGACTTTCACCCTCAATAGCGGAGCCAAGATCCCGTAAGTGAACCCGCAGAGTAAGCGCCGACGATTGAGCTAATTGTTTTCAGTCTTCTGGGATACGGCACATGGCAAGCCTCTCCCGGTGAGGTCGGTCAGGGTGTCTACGAGGCCCTCAAGGTCGGCTACCGACACTTGGATTTGGCCAAGGTCTACGGAAACCAGCCTGAAATCGCCGAGGCCTTGAAGAAGTCTTTCTCAGAGATCCCTGGCCTCAAGCGAGAGGATGTCTTCATCACCTCCAAGCTCTGGAACTCACAGCACGACCCCAAGCAGGTCGAGGCTGCTCTCGATGACTGCCTGCAAGAGCTCGGCCTTGAGTACCTTGATCTCTACCTCATCCACTTCCCCGTCTCTTTCAAGAACTCCGGAGCCCCCATTGGCCAGGATCTGTTCCCTCTCACCGGAGGCAACCAGCCCGATGGTGACGTCGAGATCGATGACAGCATCTCCATCGTCGACACATGGAAGGGTGAGTTTACATTACTGGATCCGAGACTATCGATGGAGTTGACTAACCTCTCGATGCGCAGCCGTGACCGAGCTTCCCAAGTCCAAGGCCCGTGCCGTCGGCGTTTCCAACCACACCAAGGAGCACGTAAGTAATTTCCCACCGCTTAACTAAAACATGGAGCTAATACAACCTGAAGCTCGAGGCCATTATTAAGGGCACTGGAGTCACACCTGCTGCCAACCAGATCGAGCGCCACCCTCTCCTCATCCAGAAGGATCTCATTGACTTCTGCAAGGAGAAGAACATCCACGTTACCGCATACTCTGTAAGTTGACGCAAATGAGCTTGAAAATCTCGTCACTGATTAATATCCCAGGCTTTCGGTAACAACATGGTCAACGCTCCCCTCCTCTTCACCTACCCCGAGATCAAGAACGTCGCCGAGCGATTGACCAAGGAGAAGGGTCAAGATGTCTCACCCACTCAAGTCCTGTAAGTCATCATTGGCATCTCACCCTTCTACACACGGCTAACCAGATGTTTACCACAGGCTCGCCTGGGCTCAGGTTGGTGGCCACAGTGTCATCCCCAAGTCTGTCACACCTAAGCGTATTGCCGAGAACTTCCAGGAGATCACCCTTTCCGAGGAGGATATCCGCGAGATTGAGAAGGTTGGCAAGGACCAGCGCCGATACAACGTCCCTTATGTCGCCAGTAAGTTTAACTCAAACAACCCTCAACAATTTCAGTGCTGATCATATTTCCCTTAATAGACAAGCCTCGATGGAACGTCAACATCTTTGGCCATGAGGATGAGAAGCCTGCCACCCACCAGGTTATCATCTAAACAAAAAGAACATGTATATAGAAGCGCTCGACTTGTTTTCTAGTATTCTGTGGAAGTCTATGCTGGTGCTTCTGTCGAGCTCACTTGATTGGGCCGCGTAGCAGTATTCGAGAAGGTTTACATGCATAGATAAAAAATACCAATTCGAACCACATTAGCTAGACGTCTAAGATGCTCCGAGTTTTCTATGTGACACACTTCTGACGTTTAAACCACTCCTCTGGCGTTTTCCATAGTGTAGTTTGATCTTTGGCGCTTTGAGCTTCAACTCTTCACCTTATACCGGTATAGTATACCTACACTAATATCAGAGGGCATGTAGCTGGGGCTACTTAAGAACAGGGCGAGTAGCCGGCGCAGATCACACGTAAGCTTTGGGCCAGTTAGCCCAAGTCAGCCTCATCCCCAGGCTGGGTCCAAACATGCTAGTCCTCAATGTTCGAGATATGTGCGAAGAGACCGCTTATGTAAGGCTCTGCCTCTCGCTGAAGAAACTATATCCCAATCTCGCCCAAGAGTATAGAAAATAGGCGAATGTTATAAATTCCCCACTGGTGACTGTGGTTATTTGTTTAGACTGGCCTATGGTATGTTGATAATTGCTAAAAAAAAGAAAAACTATGTGTTCCGAGAATAAGCTAACAAGTAACAGACAGTGCCATTTATCTCGAGGTAGTATCGTGCGATACTAACCAGGGCCTTAAGGGCGTGTATCGCGCATTTTGTGTCTTTCCGGTCAGCAATCCAAGCGGCTAAACACATGATTAGGCAGCAAGTCACTTTCAACTCAGCTGACTATAATGACGTCGTATTTAATATATGAGCAGGGTATATATAGCCAACCATAGTGGCATCTCATCTGCACTTTGGTGCACGCAGGGCGGGGTAATCAGGCTGGATTCTCTTCCCCTTGATTATCACAAAGGCACGAAATTTATAAACAAGACAACGAACAAGACTTCCATCGAAACTTGAGATAGGAATTCGGACATACTTTCGGACAGAACTTTCCAGTTGGAAACACCTACACTGGTAAAGGCTAGATGAGACTTTCATTCATTTCGGAATAGTACCTGCTGACAAGATTCAAGCGACTCAAAATACAACCCATTATTCCGGAAACCACAACACCAGCAATTCAATGGACGGTGACAATTGCCGCAGTTGTTCCAACTGCATTGACTGTAGTGGTTCTTGGAACTGTTCAAATTGTGAGTCAACACTGAGCTTTTCTTCCCAGTCCACATCCCCGTGTTACCCTTTTCGTAATTACATTGGGTAGTCTTCTCACTTTATTTGACATAGGTATTAATTGTACGAACTGCCGCAATTGTTCCAACTGTACGAATTGCGTGGATTGCGTTAACTGTTCGAACTGTACGAATTGCTCAGGTCTGAGGAATGCGTCGAATATGCATGGTGCTCATCGTTAATGGAACAATTCCGAAACGCTGAGTATTTCACGTCAAGGTGGCCAGTCAATGCACCGTACATCTAGATACAGGATAGATAAGGATAGCGAAGCGAGGAATCTTACTACCATATTCCAATGCTCTCATATAAAACATAAGGCGCATATAATTCTCTGTCATTGACGCTTTCAGTCATTCGTCAGTAGCTTTTTTCAGAAATAAGACTGTGTGACATGTATTCTCGTCCTTCACTGTCGAGTCTGTCTAGTCAAAGACCTAAATTGATGCGTCGACCAGCTAGAGCAACTCGCTTGTAGCTTGGCCATCCTTTTGAAAAGGGACTACCAGAACTTTTGTCCAAAGGTCGTACCGGCTTGTTCACGCGGCGGCGGAAGAAGCTTGCCAATACGCAACACCACAACAAGTACAGATACTCTGAAATGACGATGGAAAACTATACGAATCATATCATCATGAACTAGAAGGACTCAATGTCAAGATACTTCGGATGTTGGGTAAGAAGCTCATTGAATGAGATAAATCAATAGGATAATGTACCCCACGATCATCAGGTCGAGTCTGAATGTGCGCCCCATTACTGCTTAACTCCGGCAAATACCATTCGCCGAGACTCCGAGCCAAGATAGAACGGATAAAATGGGAGCGAATGATGTTTCGTACTGACTGATAGGGTCGCGGCTGAGGTCTTGGCTTGCGGCACGGCTACCGAGCACTTTGCGAAAATACACATGTATTGCAATGGATAACGTCTAAATGGATGAAAGTGGTTTCGCGATCTATCCACTGTAAGCAAACACCGCCTACCTATTCCAAGATATGAACATCAACCAACCAATAGAACCAGAAAATCTGAGACAAGGAACAACTAGCCTAGACTTATGTCTATCACTTCCTTTTTCAACATAGACGCTAGCCTGTATCAGCGTAGCCCCCAATCTTAAAATGCGATCGCATTCACATTTACATTGAAAGCTGTTATCCGATCGCATTTACCAGCAGAACCATATTTACGATGATTACACCAATTAGTTAAAATGAATTACTATTTATACCAGAAAATGTCTCGGAGAGCTCAATGCCCAAATTCCAATGTATGTTGTATAAATAGGAAAACAATGTCCACATTGTCATCTACTTGATCATCCCGAGAGCATCCTGTCACAGCGCAACTATCCTTCCACGAAAGCACGAGAACAAGCATTAAAATGCCCCAAATATCGCTAATTCTTGTTTTTGTTTTTTATTTCACACTCTCGACTGCTACTTTCGACGGCAACATCAACTATGGTAGCCCCTCTCCCCGGCACACTCAGTTCGGCGTCGACGTTGAACAAATCCAGAGACGTTCATGGAAACGCGGAAATGTTGCTTTCGAGCCCGACGAACTGAGCTTCACGCATGGCGTTGCTTCAGGCGACCCTTGGCCTCACAGTATTATCCTGTGGACACGCGTTGCTCCAAGCAATACTTCCGAGGACAGCACCGCGCCACTTAACGGAACAGAGCCATTGTTTAGCCACGAAACAAAGAAATTTGTCGATGCAGACCCCAATCCAATCTGTCTGCAATGGAGAGTATTCCCACCCGGGAAGAATGACTCAAAATCAGTTGTGAGCAGTGGAAAGGCGTACACTACGGCCGACATCGATTATACAGTCAAGGTACGTCCATGGACCCAGAGAAATGGATGCACGACTAATCTAGATTATAGGTCGAAGCTAAGAATCTCAAGCCACTGACGACGTACAACTATCAATTCACCATTTGTGATTCCAACAATACCAGCCCAATCGGAAAGACCAAGACCGCACCCAGAGAGGACGATGATGTCTCCGAGATTAACTTGGCCGTGTTCTCGTGCAGTGCATACTGTACGTAACCCAGTGGCGCCGAGTTTAATGCGTTGCTAAGCAGTAACAGTTCCTGGGTACTTCAACGTGTACGGCAACGCGGCTCGAAAGGACAAACACGACTTCGTTGTGCATCTTGGCGACTACATCTACGAATATGGCACGTACAACTTGGTACCTGAGCGCAACACCATCCCTGCCGGCACTACGTATACTTTGTACGACTATCGAGCACGCCACGGCCAAGTAAGAGGCTTCAGTCCATCAGAAGAACGCAACTGATAGGCTATAGCACCGATCCGATCCAGATCTCCAACTATTGTCTCAGAACTCTGCTTGGATAGCAACATGGGACGACCATGGTAAGACTTACCTACCAGCTTTAGAAGGAATCATCGCTGATGCTGTACAGAGGTCGCCGACAACAGTTACAGAGATGGTTACGTCGATCTATTTGATCTCCCATATACTTTCTTTGGTAAAGGCCCTGCAGTAGCGACAGATGCGCGCAAGGCCAACGCTGTTCGCGCGTATTTCGAGTGGATGCCCATCAGGTGAGAACAATATCACGTCCTTACACTAGGGGCTAGGCTAACCGAAACAGACAAACTGATCTCGATGATGGGCTGCGAGTATGGAGAAACTTCAAGCTGGGCAAACTGATGGATCTTGTGATACTCGATACCCGACTTTACGACCGTAGCAAAGGCTCTACTAACTGTGAGTATACGGCTTTAGACTTCAAGTGACATCCTAAGACTGACATGAGATAGATATTAATGACGATTATGTTAAAGAACATAGCGACGATCCAAGCAGGACGCTTATGGGTGCTCGACAAGAAAGCTGGTTCTATCGCTCATTGTCTGAGTCGAAGGAGCGTGGAGCAACCTGGAGGGTGATTGGCAACCAGATTGTCTTTTCACGCATCACTGGTGAGAAGGCACTGAGCAACTCAGGAGGATATGATACTTGGAGTGTTAGTTCAAAACCTTTCATAATTGTGAGGCTTGAGCGATCCACTGATAATTTCAGGGCTACGTGGCGAACCGCAACAGAACTCTGGACCATCTATACAAGAACAAGATTGACAATAACATCTTCTTATCGGGCGATAGCCACATGAATTGGGTAAGTTCTCCACATCTTCCCTGCCACCAACCACGTTGCTGACACAGTCTAGGTTTCCGACTTGGCATGGCTTGGAACCAAGGACTACGACCCCAAAACAGGCGATGGCGCAGTCGGCGTCGAGTTCGCAGGCACTTCTGTCACCGCGTATAGTACAGAAAACTTCAAAGTCATTGAGCCAGATGCCGGGGACTTCTCACGCAAGGTAATCTCGGAGAATGAGGAGATGTTTTGGCAAGAGGGTTACTATCATGGGTACTTCCATCTCACCGTAACTCCGAAGAAGTTATCAGCCCAGTTCTTTGGTAAGCCATACATCACTGCCGAGTGTTGATCAGCAGAACTAATTAAAAGACAGGCTCTCCTTCGATAGCTACACCGAACGGGTGGGAAATATCTCTCGCAAACTTCACGGTTCTCCCTGGTGAGAACCATATTCACCGAGAAAAGGATGGTAATCGAGCTGAGGCTGGGGCTCTCAAATCTGGTGAGGTTAAGCAGACAAACTTGACTCTTGACACAGAAACTGGAAAATGGGAAGTTCGAGGTTTCGACAAGATGTATCTCAATGACTTCCCCGAGATCCCACTTGGAGACTGAGGAGGCATTTACGTAAATGAATGCGTAGAGTTGCACAGGGAATTGTGTTTAAACATATCTTAGTATAATAGGAATGCCTATTAGGTGATATATAGATAGCTAAGCACTGTTCCCTTCACTTAGCCTTGAGTCATATACTTTTTTGCTTCGTGTTAGATGTTTTCTGCTATGGCAGTTTCTCTAGTTGTTGGGTAATATTAGCAAGTAATCTGCTGATACCATTTGCAGAACATTAACGCTCTCACAAACGTTCCATACCCAAACATTCTCTAGAAGTGTGCTTCACAGAAGATTACAATGAAAAAATACTTTTGTATGCCTTTTCGACAATTATAGATCTCAGCCAATGTCCAGGTAGCTCGCCTTGACATTCAGTGAGGGTGCTGCTATGGCGTTGCATCACAATATAAGTTGTAACATCGCACAAATAGGTACATACGACCAAAGGTAGTGGAAAATACGGGATCCCGTCCGCTCTCCCATAGTCAAGCCACTAACCGGCGGATTAGTAGTTGGGTCGGTGACGACCAGCGAATCCCCGCTGTTGTATGTTTTTGCAGGTGGCATCCATGTCTCAAGCCTCCACTTTTTGCTCCAGGGTGGGATATGTGTTCTCTTTTTCGTCTGTAGTGTGACCTTTGGCCATGATATCTCGTACTCGATACCTGGGTAGATTTATTCCGGAGAGTGCAAATGCCTGATGTCGAAGAAAAGTATTTGCATCAATGCTGCGCAGCTAGTTCAGTGTTACGTCATGATTTGATAACTACAGCCGGATAAACGCAAAGATAGCTGAGCAAGCTGCATAAATCATGCACAGCTCAATTGGAGACATCATGATAGAGATAACTAAAAGACAATATTCTTGAACGTATTAAAAGATATAAAACCCTATTATCCCTAAAGCTCGAATCTTATATATTAATAATTGCAAACAAAGCGCTTTCTCTTATCCCTCCACATTTGATTCGGCCATTTGTTTCAAATCCCGATTCATTCTCACATAGCCTTCACTTAATTCATCCAATTTTCCCATGGCCCCAACGACTGGTGCCAAGATACCAGAGAAACGCTCGCCCTGAGTAAAGCGCGTTGACTCTTCATCTCCCTCAACTGACTCTAAAAGGCACCAGTGCTCGGTATCGAAGAACATAGGGGTCAAGATGCTGCCGTGCCAGCGAAGTTCTTTCTTTGGATTTAGAATCAAGACGGTGTTGGTGTAGGATTGAGATCTGTTGATCTCGATCACTTGCTGACTGCCGACGCATAAGTCGGTATGAGGAGGTTTCACTTTAATAGATGTGACAAAAGTGTTCCACTTTTGCCAGGACTCTAGGTCCATCAGTGTCTCCCATATTTGTGCAGGTGTTGCTGCAATGATGATTGACTCTTCGATTTGTGGCATTTTGTTGTGGGAATCAGTCGAGATTGAAGTGCTTCTTGCTATGAGGTTGGATACTTAAAACTCGTATTTCAACTTTGGAGGATTGATCTACTATATACTCGATCCATTCGGGACTCGTTGTCCCTCGCTGCTCGCATTTGGAACTATGGAGATATAGTTACGCGGCACGGCGTATCTCGACAGCCGTGGCGCGTTCGTGTTTCTATGACGTCGTTGAAGCGCGGAGTGTTGTTTGCCCGTTCTAGCCAGCCTAAGCCTAAACTGGTCTAGAGGTCGGCGATGGGTCAATTGCTTCCTCAATCATTCTCGCAATTCCAGCCATTTTCATCCGCCCGGATTAATACGGCGCGGCCTTGAAACAAAGCTACACTAATACATTAGCCTGACTGTCAGTGCATTTAGTGACAATGAATGCCTCGGGTTGCACATCCGCTTGACGGCTAGGCCAACGTTCCTGTTGCCGGTATTATCCTCTGGAAGGCTTCGCCTCGTGTTTATGGTTCTCATAATTCGGATGACGTATGTTGCTATCACAACATAATGCTTCTCATAGCTAGCCAACCTTTAGCCTCTTGAAACCCTAACAATGCGACCAACCACAGTATGCCAAAATCATCAATGTCGTCTTTCCCGGCATCGTCAATTGTCGTCATCACGTCGTTCAGTCTATATCTGGTCAGCCAGTAGCCCTCCATGCCGATGCGAGAATCGACTTACTTCTCAACATCTATCAGGTAATGTTTCTTATTTCTCCATGCAAGGGCGAAATCAATGGGGTCTTGGGCATTCCACAGATGCGCGGACATGATTACCGAACGACTCACAGCCTGGTTCTGGCTGCACCGGCCTGGCTCGCCTTTCATGAAGTAATAGGTGAGCACGAAGAAATTGATGATAGACAATGTACGCCTTGCTGACTCCTGAAAGACCCAGGAAGCCCAAGAGCCTTGCGCTGCGAATGTTGGATACAGAGGTATAAGCTCTAGATTCCGACCCTGGTCTTCTGTGTACCAAGTACCGTCAAAATCAATATATGGGATAAGGGCATGCGCGGCCTCTTCCAGATGCGGCATGGTGGCTTCGTATGTAAAACGGATACGGACGTCGGTTTCGGTTAGACGAAGCACTTGATACATGAAGAGAGCCTGGGCATAGGCCAAGGCTTCTAATGGTGTCGTTGCCGGTGGACTCGATAAGAGATCTTGAACGCGATCCTCAATATTATCCCGGATGACTCTAGCGTTCTTTTCATTCTTGGCTGCATGTAGCGCAGCAGATGACACGGCATCTGTGATATAGTTGTTAGGTATTGTATGAAATTATGGATGCATTTTGATAGATTTGACAAGTTGAGTTACACGGGAAAAACGCACATTGCATGAACTTGGGCATCCCATCGTCGTAGAGATGAGCATGGCACCAAGGCATATGATTTTCGAAGACCATCTGGGATGGGGCCGTCAATATCTTATCCATGATGTACTGGAGTCGAGATGAAATCATTCTCGTCACTTGAGGAACAAAGACGAGCTGAGAGCGATCCAGCGCGATTTGAGCAGTCGTTAGCAGTGGTGGATTAGACCCCATTGGATCCGACACTAGATCTAAGCCAGAGGGAATAGAGCTGTCGCACTCGAGCGGTTCTTGTTCTTTGAACAGCTGGCTTGTGAAATCATCGGTAGGCTCCAAGATAGAATCGAGCATGCCAAGACACGAAGACCCGGACGGTGTTTCGACCATATCAAACGACGGGAAATCTTGGGATTGGGGCTCAATCTGGCTGACATTGACGTTCTGTGGTGGATGCAAGCGTCTAGCAGTTCGAGTACTGGCATCTGGATACCGACAATCGATATTTCGCTGAAGGCATCGCTGACACGTGGGGCGTCCTTGATCACATCTCCGGCGCGACTTTTTGCAGGCCTGACAAGATTTGCGTCGAGGAGGGGGGGCGTCGCGCTCGATGGATGTCAAGGATACCATGGTCCATAGGAAGTTGTAGTTATGATGTGAGGAATGAGTAAAAGATAGGAGGCGGAATTGCGCCCAAGCTGACGGTGGTCCAAGTACCGGCGGAACTCCGCCCGCTAACCTAGATAAGCAAGGTGCCACTCGGCATCTCAGTGTCAGTGTGTATTTGGACAGAAGAGCAGTAGAATATATAAGAGCGTCCTCCCGTTGACTTGGCAAGGCAAGAAAAGTATCACAAGAGTCACAAGCATCATACCAATAAAAAAAAAGCAACAATCATCACCAACATCAACATGTCTGTTCCAACCGTCTACGTCGTCGCTGCCACAGGCACTCAAGGATCTGCAGTATGTCGCCAGCTCCGCCAATTAGACTGGGCCGTCCACGCTACAGTGCGAAACATCGACTCAGCACAGGCCCAGGCACTGGCTAAACTGGGCGTTGCATTGAACCCAGGCGACTGGGATGATGAGAATGCCCTCGTCTCTGGCCTGAAGGGCTGCATCAAGCTCTTTATCGCCCTTGGTCCCAACTACGCGGATCTAGACGATGAGCGCGTCTGGGCTCAGAGGATCCTCAAGCTGGCCAGGGCGGAAGGTATCTCCGACGTCGTCTACTCCAGTTCCATCAGCGCCAACGCCCCCGAGAAGCGCACCCTGCTTCCACCCAAACATCTGCTTCCCAAGAGCCTGTTCGTCAAGAATATAATTGAGGGCTTTGTGCAGCGTGCCGGCTTCACGCACTGGACTATAGTTCGCCCTGGCTTCTTCATGACCAACCTGCTCGACCCCAAAGTTCGCATCTATCGCGAGTTATTCGAGCAGAATACCTGGTTGACGGCCTTGACGTCCGAATCCAAGCTCAACTTGATCGACCCAGAAGACATTGCAAAGTTTGCCGTCGCCGCGCTACGTGATCCTACGCGCTTTCATGGACATGGTATCGACCTTGTTGGCGAGAGGTTGACGCCTATCCAGATGATGGAGGCTTTGTCTGCCGCCAGTGGACGTGAGCTGAAGGCTGCATTTTATTCTGAAGAGGAGATAGCACAGAACATGGACAAGAATCCCTTTATTGGGGCGTCGCTGTTCTTGCGGGACAGTGAACGACTTGTTGATGCTGAAAAGGTCAAGGCATGGGGGATTTCTATGGGTACTTTCAAGGAATTCTTGGCACGTGAGAATGCTGCTGTGCGCAAGACATATGGGTAAAGGACACCGGTCATAGCTTTGGTATTTCTGAATGTAGGTCTTGGCTTCTTTAGGACGAATTGCAGCTTTGTCTATCTAGTCAGAGAGGTTGACTGACAGAATTGGAGAGGGAACAGGTAGATGGGAAGGGGTTGTGCCGCAATTAGACTTGAGATACAACAAGGTAGTTCCGATAGTGAAGCTACGTTCGTAGCTTGAATTTACCAATCCGAGCTAAAAGATAACCCCCTGCTTAGGTAACAGTGTGTCGACGGCTAAGCCCTATATGATATCCGAGACCTGCGCCTTTCCATCTCTTCTAGTAACTTAGTATACTCCCGATTGTCGTCCCTCTCTTTCAGATACTCTACAATATTGTCAGGCATATAAATACCATTGCCGTTAAACTCTACATATGGCCATATTCTGAACCCTTCATCGTCTCCCAAGATCTTGTATAACTGTGCCCACGCCCCCCGCACATTCTCATCTGGATCATCATCGGCCTTCAGAGGGGCAATGTCCGACTCCTCCCAGATTATACGAAGAGGCTTCTTCCCTGTTTCCCTGGCAGCCCCCCAAAGCTCAGCCCAGGTGGTAACATTCTTGAGCCTCCATGCCGCCGCTACGCAGTCTTTGAGACGAATCTCTTCCAAATGGGGACAACCACCCCGAAGAAAATCGGTCAAGACCTGAGGCGCGATAACGTTCTCGAGGTAAATGGCCTTGAGAGCTGGCATGGAACGTATGGGGAACTCCAAGGATCTGTCGTCTATGAAGCCTCTCTCGTGTGCCACAATTTTCAAGCGCTCGAGCTTGCTTAGGTGTATCCACATGTCGTCTGATAGCTGCTGAAGAAATGTCGTAAATCCATAATATACGTATGCGGGGAATTCCATCTCGTGGTATTTCCCGTACATGAACAGAGTCAAATCCTTGAGCCTTCCCAAGAAGCCTGCCCATTCGGGTTTCAGCCACGCCGTGATTCGTTTCGGCATGAAATCATAGATGACTAGACGCTCAGCCTTTGAGAGTGTGGCGATGTCACACCACATATCCCTCATGGTGGCTCGCCAGGCGTAAACCTTTTCATGCCGCCGAACATTCTCCCAAACTTCGGAAGAGCGGCAAAAATGACCTCTTTCATAGGAGAAGTCATCCCAATATCGTTCGTTATAGAGCTTGTGGTTTTTATTGGGGTCGATTGTGACGCTCAGTGTCCGGCAATGCGGCAGGCCCTTGGACTGAATCATGTCTCTCACAATAGGAGCATCAGTTGCCCTCCTCGCCCAAACTGAAGCAGGAGGGGTTTTCCAGAAAGTTTCGTAGTCAAAATCCCCGTAAATAATCCCAGTGTCATCTTCAACCTCTTCATCCGAGTTGTACTCTCCTTGTTGACTTTTTTGAACCATGTTATTTTCTTCATCCTTGGTCCCGGATCCTTCTTCAACATCGTCCTCGTCAGAATCTTCATACCCCTCATTTTGATCGGGTTCTTTCTTGTTGGGACAAATATGCACGCGCAGATGCAAGTTCTTTACGAAGGCTCCGTACTTCTGAGCGACATCCGAAAGGCTAGAACTTTCCAGCAAAGGGCAGTCGATTACCATGGTCGTGTAAAGGTAGGGTGCCATGACCTCCCGCATTGTTGAATCGGTCAAGCTAACGTGCTTTTTATCGTTAAGTGACAGCTCATTGATAATTGGAGGGAGCAGCTCGGGCGGCAATCTGGTTAGAAAATGACTCATGGCGGTGATGTTTGGCCAGGTGTCAAGGATTAATCCTGACAGAGGGTGTAGAATAGATATAGAACACAAATGGGCAATATTAGTGGATCTTCTTCAACATTTAACGGTGCGCACCCCTGTCTAGCGCTTACCTATTCCTGATAATTCGATAGTGGCAGACGGCTACAGTGATTGACAAAGACCTTAGTGAAGCTTTCTTCTTTTATCTCTCTTACAATGGACGGTGGATGAAGTGATTGTTCATTCCTAGCTTTCGCGTGACGTATAAAAGTCACCGGAGTTTTATTTAGTCTAGAACTGGTGAATAGCCCCACTCACAACTACCTTAACAGAGTATGAGCCCCGCAGCAATTAAAGACACTGATTAGTGCTGATGGATCTACTTGGATAGGCCAATAAGAACGGACCTCTTCTGAGCACGGCTCTGAAGTGTCTTACCTCGGTCAATTAATTAGAGCTCCAGATCAACAACGTTAGCCTCCAAGGGTAGTAAGCGTGCTTATGGTAGGCGGACATAAATACACTCTGGAGAGCCCCCACTATCCATCCCCTCTTTCAATCGGTCATACCCAGTTCCCAATGCCCTTAAGAATACGATGGCTCAAACGTTTAAACAAGAGACCACTCCTCAGCAAACAGGTCCATTGTCCTATTCTGTATCTCCATCAGATGATTGGACTACCGGCCCAGGTTAGTATTAATGAAGAAACAGCTAGTTTGGTGCTCACATTGTATTAGCTCTGAATGGCGGCTGCGTGGCTGCAGTCGTTCATTCTGTGGCTGTAAAGCACTTCACTACAGCACTAGCCAAGTACGACCAACCTGATGTCCATACCTTTCATATCGAATATCTACGATATTGCACTACGGAAACACTCGAAATCAACCTCATCGAGCTAAAGCGCGGCAGCTCCAACTGCACTATACAGCTACAAGTCTCTCAGAATGAACAGCTCAAGGCCATCGCCCTTGCAACGTCCACAAATTTCGCTCAATCCCTTGGACCCACGTGCAACACTCAGTGGACTCTGAAACCACCTTCTACCTCTACTCCCGACTTTCGCAAGGTTGCAGCCAATGAACCTGATTCTCAATGGGTTCCCGGCCTCACGAAAGGCGAAGTATTCCCCATGGGTTGCCGTATCCTGACTCTCTACGAACGAGGCGGAATGCAAGTTGACGGCTTAGTGGATGGCTGGAATGGCTTCATCGGAGAACCCATGGACGCAACGCACGTAGCCTTCATGTGCGACTTCATGCCCTCCATGGCCGACACATTATTGCGCAATGGAGAAACGTATGATGGGCGGAATCACCTTCGCAAGATGGAAGAGTGGGCAGAAAGGAACCCTGGCGTTGTTCTGGAAATGGAGACTTTCCTGTCCGAGGCAGCAAATGCAAAGTTCAGCGAGAACACCATATCTTTGGATATCGAATTCAAGAAGCGACTTCCAGAGGATGGTCTTCGATGGACCTTTAGTCGCGTCGAAACCAAGAAGCTCCAAGGTGGTAGGATGGATATGGATATCACGATTTGTGATAAGGAAATGGACTTGATTTGTTCGGCGAGGCAGATTGTCCTCGTTCTTGATGCAAAGAAAAGGTATAATCATGTCGCTAAGAAGGCGAATCTATAGAAGTATCAGAACAGGTGCTATAATAGGATTGATCAAGGGCGACTTTTGCCTAGGCTAGATTTAGAGGTCCCTCTCCGCTCGAAAATCGCACAATCTGTAAACGAGAAGGCTCGCGTTGTGCATTTGGACGGTACATTCGATGTCGCCTGGAAGAATGATCGTGGCTTGGCGGGAATAAATTATGTGGCAGTGGGGCCAAGGCAGCAATATAAGCGCAAGGCTGCAACATTCCCCCAGCCACCATAAAAAGGTTATTCAGACATGCAGTCTCCTCAGAAGCATAATTTCATCAAGCTAGAGTCTAAAATTATGGTCTAGTTTGAAAATAACTATTTGGAATGCAGCATCGCGACCTTCACACTCCACCGCAGATACAAAATGACAATCACCCAAGTTGCCTGTGTCGGTGTCAACCCCGGCATTAACATCATCAATCCCGGAACACCAGAGGGACGTATCTTGGCTGGCATATGGAGAAATGTGACCACTATGGTTGGAGGTCCCCAAAGGGTCTTTTGGGGTTTAGAAGTTCTAAACCCCTCAAGAATTTGGATTTTCGTTGACTGGGAGTCAATCGAAAAGAGCGAGAATTTTACCAAAAAGTAAGAAAACTGATCATTTCATTCTGTGACTCGGTAAAATGGACTATAGCTAACACGTACTGTCTTCTTTTAGCTCTGCTCAAGAAGCCCTTCAGGGCTTTACCAAGATATGCACTCATTCAGAATTCATCAAGCACGTCAACCTCTCGCCCTCTTCGGATGTCCTCTGTGCCACCATTACCGAAATCATGCTAGTCTACTTCCCAAAAGACTTCTCCCAAAGCCAGAAGGACGAGGCATCAGCAAAGCTACAGCTTATCATAAACAATAGTTTTGGCGAATGTTCTGATGTTGAGAAATTTGCCCATGGCTGGGGTGTAGAAAATGACTTTCCAGTGAAAGGTGTTAGAGGGAATCTAGGCTGTGTATTTACGATTCTTGTTGGCTGGTCGGGGTACAAGAAGCAACGAACTTTTCACATGACTGAAGCCTATCAAAAGGCTCTTGAGGCAATGCGGACACTGAAAGGGTCAATCAGTTTTCATAATCTAAGCAGTAACTTTTCTGTTATAGAAAGAGCAAACGAATAAACCTCGTTCAAGCAAGAATAGCAAGAGCCATACAAACAAGAGGCCATAAATGAGGGATGACAGCTACGGCCGCATCCTCTTCGTCCTCGCTTCCCTCGGCGCTGTTCCCTCCATCACTACCACTACTCTCAGTCTCTTTCGCATCATCTTCCTTACTATCTTTCTTATTCGAGGTTCCTGTTGGCTTCGCATTTGGACTTGCTACGGTAATAGCACGCGTTCGGTCGCCGCGAGTCCACGTGAAAGTGGCACCACTCAGCGGACTGGTGATACTGCCGTCGAGATTTGATAGCGTCTTCGTTCCATTCTTAGGGAGCTCGCCGGGGTTGTAAAACTTTATCGATTTGTCTTTGCCAGGTGGTGTGAACTTGAGATCTCCCACGCAGCTATACTTGTCGGTGTAGTCGGCGCATTTCGGGTAGTTTTCATCTTTGAGAATGATTCTGTTGTAAACATCGTCGGGACCGATGAGAGATGGCTTCGTGTCTGGGCACACGCCCCAGATACTAATTTCAATGATTAGACAACTACGTATCATGGTGGGTTGGAAGATACTCACGTAGAAAGGAACCCGCTGTATGAGCAACATTCACAGGCTTGGACGAAATCGTCCATCTCGTCGCGATCATCTGCCACTGAGTCCCACAATTTGGGGTTCCTGTCCATACACGTACCTAACTCATCAGAGGCTCGATTCAAAGATGTGACTACCTTGCCCAAATTGCATGAACAGGCTCCAGGGGCGTCGTCGGGCGGAGGAAAGAATGGGACATTCTCGTATTTCTCGTCCACGCAGTTATTGCCGAGCTCGAGGACTGTGTTCTGGTATTCGCAGCTATATACCTATGGCAGGTTATTATCATCACATCTATTCTACCTCCGAGTCAATTAGGGGCTTACCTGATTCCAACAGTGAGTCAGGGCGCAGTCGACGGCGCTCAGACTCAAGACGCAGTCGCATGCATGCATGCAATCTATATTCGTGCCTTTGCAATTTTTATTGATACAATCCGCGTTCCAAGAATCGGCATCCTTGTAGCACTCCTCGTAGCCTTTTGAATCAACACAGACATCTGAGTCAAAGTGGCCGAATGTAGCTGCTAGGCTTGGCGTGACGCCCAGGGCGCTGGTCAAAACCAGAATCTTGAACAACTGAGGCATAGTAGCGTCTAGACCGGAGAGACTGATAAAGGAGCAGGAAAGATCTTCCCACTCGTTGAGGACAGTCCACAATATTATATGATCACGATTTACGGAACCTTTCCGCATACATGGGGCAATGTTGCTCAGGGATCACTTCAGCTGAAAAAAACGGGATGCGTTACCCTGTTCAGGCTGAATCAAATGACAGGGAATTTAAGGATTGTTTGAGCTATCATGGATCCAATCGCAATCATAGCTTAAAGGAGACCTTGAAAGTCAGCCTGCCAAGATCTAGGCATTCGCTTAAGCGACCCTGTTGTACCTAATAGGGTTATCATAGGCACTTTGTCTTTTTAGTGTACAGCAATGGTTGGTCCGATAGCCCATGCTGCGGGACTGCCTCCACTACCAACAGCTGAAAGCCTGAAAATCTCTCATTTTAACCGTAATACTTGTGGGGTGCCGTATACATTCCTGTCGTTATTATCATATCATGAGTGGGCAGTGAATCAAGTCTTCATCTTTGCGGCCTTTCTGGTCACCTGGTGTGCGACATAATTCGCCATCCACGGCAGGCTCCCAATTGCTGAGTAGAGTCATGAGAGCACAAGATGAGAAGGATGGCGTAATGCATATAGATTGGGGGAGTAAATGGATATGGAGGAAACGATTAAATTCAATCAAACCAGCGTGGTAATGAATGGCTATGGAACAAAATTCCATATTGACATTCATCATCAGCACTAACAGCCTATTAAGTAGCCTTGCTGCCACGACTGTACCAGCGGTATCAACTATGCGGTAAATCTCCTGTAAACGATATGCCTGCCACTTAATTAGTATCTTAAGATGGTATGAAGGACGTCGCCTCTCGTCAAACTTACCCAAAGCGGGATGTGACAGTATTGGACCCGTCAAACTCGGAACGTAATGCTCCTTGGACCAAGACATCAACTTGTCCCAATTTCTGCACTGATGTTCTGTCCGCATGCTAGGCCATGGCCATCTGTAATCATCCTTCCACTCATATGTATGCAGAGATATGTCTCCATGGCACATGATCACTTGTCGAAGCAGATCAATACAGTGATCAAAATGCTCCTGCTGGTTAGCTAGAGGATTCGGGTCGTGGTAGTAGTCGGAGTAGTAAGATTTGCGTATCTTATTCACGCAGTGGAGTGTGTGGAAGACATCGAGGGTTGCGAGGTAACCGCCCTGTTCGTCATTTAACGGGACGGAGGTAGTGTTTGCCTTGTCCAGGTCTTCTTTTTGGATGCGTAGGTTATTATCTTAGTAGATCATTGTCAGCACTTTGATGGTATCAGGGACGGCAATCTTCAAGTACATCGTAGAAGGTCCTCCCATGCTTCATCCTGCTCCGGTCGTGGTGGGCCTCGATATTTGCTATTGTCGGCAAGATTGTGGATGATTGTCTGTTTCTCATATCTTACAGCGGTCTTTGCGGGAGCTAATAGATTTTATCAGCATCATATCATCACCTATAAGTGACTGTTTGATCTCTTACAATAGATCGCGCCCTCATCACAATCACACTTCGTCCCATTTATCCGTGCACTCCATATACATAGTAAAACGGTAACAGTGCCGTAAAAGGCAATAGCTGCAATATGCAAATAAATCTTCAGACTTCTGTTCCGTTTCGATGTTGTGGAGGACAAAGAAGGTACAAGCTTTTCTTGCGATTGATCTGCGCTCAGGAGACTTTCTGTGTCTGGTGAATCTACAGGAGCATAGTCCTTTGTAAAGAGTCGTTGAGAAGACATTTTTGCAGGTTTAAGGATGAAGGGGTTTGGGGCCTGAGGTGATGTCGTGTCGCCAGTAAGTTGTGATGCACAGGTTTGGTGGACAGCGTCTGGAAAGAGTGAGTGGGTGGACAGAAGTGGCGTATTCTTCTAAGCGCTTATCATTGCCTTGCGTAATACTGGTTGCACATGTTAGCGCGTCACATGAAGGACCCAAGAGATAGGCGGTTGATTGCGTCGATAGTAGCATGGGGTCTATTTCTCATGTAAGGTTACATTTACCGCTATTCAAGAAGCGGGGGTTCATAGTTGTTCTACTCCATCATGGCGTTGTTCCTCCAAGACATCTCATTATTACTGGTTTAGACCTTCCGAAATCACAGCCGACCACTACTCAATATCTTATGGACTCAAGGTCAGATAAGCTCGAATCTTGAAAGCTAGCATTCGAGTAGACTTAATGTCTAAATTGACAACTACAGACATGATAGTAACGACAGTCAAGTTTCATGTGTTATGTCTTCCAATCAGCCGCGATAACAGTAACAGCATCCACGCTTTAATCCTCAGAACGCTTCCCCCAACCAGCTTGATTATTGTACAAGATGTCGGGGCTTTGAGCCTCCGAGCGCTTTGCCCAGCCGGCTTGATTGTTGTATAGGATATCAGGACTCTGGGCTTCCGAACGTTTGGCGCGTTTGGCCCATCCAGCCTGATTGTTGTACAAAATATCGGGGCTTTGAGCTTCGGAACGCTTTGCCCATCCTGCCTGGTTGTTGTATAGGATGTCGGGGCTCTGGGCCTCAGAACGCTTAGTGCTGTCGACGTCCTGTGGCTGAACTGGCGCAGCAACGACGGCACCTAGCAAGGCAAGGGCAATGGGAAGAAAAGTCTTCATGTTGAGATTTGTTTGGGTTCAGCAGATGGTAAAAGATGAGTATTGGTTTTTAGTGGGCGAAGATGACTTTGCAAAGATAGTTCAATAGGACTAGATATCTATACGAAAGTCCGATGATGAAATCTCCAGTTTTCTAAAGCACAGCAATATCGGAACGTTGCAATGCAGCCATGTCTACTACTCAAAGAAACTGAATGGCATACTCGGCCCCCGTAGGATCTGACCGATCTACAATCTAGTGTAACACATGATTACCAAACTCTGCTTGCCGTGACCAATGACGCTTCGCGACTGGGGGCTAAGTATTCTTGAAGGAACTGAAGTGCCTTTATTTTGCTCGGACATGTCACAAGACGAAGATGGGCCCCAATCCCGAGCTACGCGGTTTGTGAGATAATACGGCTTTGACGAGTTGGAGATGATACGTCAAGAACTCTGTCTCTTAGGAAGGAGTGCTATGATTCGTTCTTTTACGCGATTTCGATGAGGTGTAGTAGATCTTATCCGATGTGGACAAATCGCCAGAATCGAAGATGGGGTAATCATACCTCTAAATCCTTCGGACGTGTAACCTTCTAAAAGCGGAAATGCAACATTCCTACAGGATCACTGATCGCTGAAAAGGTAAAAGGTCTTGTGATGTTATTTTCATCACACAGTACACTGTGCGTACGGAAGGTTTCCCACAGACTGGCATAGTTCGAACTTGTTTCCCCAGAACTTCTCATTTGCAGGGAAAACAACCAACAGCGCAGAGGATCCAGAATCTTTGCACCAAGACGACCAACCTTGATTCTGATAATTTTGACTAACAATCCAAGTTTTGTTTACTGAGATGGAGCGCATGTCGACTCATCGAGCCTCATGCGAGGAGCCCTTCCTGGCTGACGAGGAAAAGGACGAGTTTACATCTCCCAAGCGACCGTCGAAGCGAGCACGATGGGCGCGTCTTCTTCCTTACTCCGGCGTGATGAACATAGTACTTCTACTCGTACTACTCGGTACATGGACCTTTCAGGAACACCGTTCGAACAAGGCGTATATTCCTAATGAGATCTACTGTAAGTCACACCTTGGTCTCCGAACACCGCAGTGTCTGATTCAGCTATAGCACCTGCACAGTCTGCTGTCGAATATGAGACAGTCATTTTTAGCGGCGGTCTTCGGGAAGAGAAGTCGAAATTTCGAGGCTCTTCGAGTGATGTAGATGGTCAATGGGATGAACTTTACAACCGTTTGTTCCCTTCTTGAGTCGCCTGACAACATCGTACGAATGCTAATCACTTCACTTTTAGAAGTTTTGATATCACAGATTGGAGCTGAATCGGCCGCCAAACTCCCCAACGCAACTACGCCGTTCACAAATGATACCAGTCATTACATCGTCGAGCTCGATGTCTTCCATCAGTTGCATTGCCTCAACATGCTTAGAAAGCTTGTATATCCTGATGTTTACGAGATGGATTTGACTTCAGACTCGGAGAAAGCTGCTGACAATATTTTCCACATGGAGCATTGCTACGAGCAATTAAGGCAGTCGCTTCAATGTTCGTCAGATGTTAGCACTATATACTGGGAGTGGAGTGAGAAGAAGCAGAGAATGTTTGGAAATGTCAGAACGACGCATACGTGTAAGAACTTTGGAAAGATCAGAGATTGGGCGGTTGAGCATAAGGCCCAAACTGACTTGGACTTCTATAAGCATGTAGAGGGAGCACCGTTACTGCAAGAATAAAAACCAACGGTCTGACAGACCAGATATTACAACGAGTAGCATGATAAAAATGGCAAACGATGAATGATACTTTGCAGATATTGGTGGACGATGACATTTACTACTTTCTCAGATATCTCAGTCTTTTGTTAGGCATAGCTCTAGTGACTTGATGTTTAGAAGCAGTGAAACTCCGACATGAATGCGCCATTTTCACTTCTTCATCGCTGGAAGTCTGATTCTCTACAATTCTTCTACGTTGCTGTTGGGACGTTGTTATGCAGTCGCATGTAAAACACTCCATTGTGCGACTCCGGACTACCAAGTATTTATTTCGCACACTTCGGATATTTGATAAAGACCTTTGTACCTAGATCCTTCATCCCCTCCGCACTACCACCTATCATATTAACACAATGATTTGTATGATGATAACTAGCCGTGTATGAATCCAGCTCTTGTGTCGGGTCCAACATGATTCTATGTAGCCTCTTCCAGACGTACATGCAGTGCGTGACATGCCAGTCAAACGCCGTCACAAAATGTTCGTAATCACCGGCACCAAGCTCTTCCGTGGTAATATTTTGACCAGACGCAGTTGTATAATTCCAGTTGCGGTCTTTATACATGTCTTTGGCGTCTTCTGTATCAGCGTCGGTGAGGCAAGACTGTGGTAGCCACGCGTGGAGAACGATGCTGTACCGACAGTCTCGCGCCTTCGCATCTTCAGGTGAGTTACCGCAGTCACCGTGAGACCAGGACAAAGGAAGGCCAGTGGCAGGGTCAGAGCCATTGCGAATGTACGGGAGGTTGCGTGCCTGGGATGGGTTTGGCATCATCAAGGTTGAATAGAGGGCCATGACGACTCCCATTGTGGCCAATCCAATGATAAATGAACTGAGTAATGAGACCCATTGTCGCTTTTGCTGCCCTGGTCTTCGATCGTCTTCTTCATAGTCGCTAGAATTGTCGCCAACATGTGCGTACTTGATGTTGTTGGGCATATTTGGATTGGGGGATTATGCCTCTACTTTTTTCGAATCGTTCAAGTTGTTACCGAACGTTTGTTAAGAAAAACCATTGCCAGCCCTCTCCCTTCCATGGTGGTAGACAGGATACAACCACAAAGTAGATGTAACAACGGAGATAGTAACGTGTAATGATCACATGCGGCTTGGAGCTGTGTATACTGCAAGGACTTCCCACGGTGTGGTCTAGTTACGATTTACACTGTCATAACTTGTCTCAGCCCTTGCCTCCATTCCTTCTAGCGTGGGGGTCTCCTCCACCGTGAGGGGCAGCCTTAACGGCAAGCTTCGGCCAGTTGTGCAGAACACAGTTGGGGTCGCCGTCTTTTGGCATCAGTGGCTTAACGGCGTGACGGCATGTCACCCTAGCCCATCACTGGTGACCTCTCACCTTGCAGGAAACAGACTGGATCTTGTTAACCTTTAACGTCCAAAAACAAGCTAATGCTTTCTGGACACTATTTATGCTGTCCTGATACTTTCAGTTGGGAAGTTATTTATTGCTATAATAATGGGCGATCTTTGTCACGAACCGTGGATATTAATCTCATTTGCATAACTGTGTCTTTGAAATTTTAACAAGCTTAACGCTTAGTAGATTGAAGCCAGATGTCAGAACTTTCACCATGTCTTGCACATGTCAAGCTTGTGCATATTACAACATACAGGCTTCCTAAAGCGGCTAGATTGATCTGCTCTGACCTTGACCTTCAAAGACCACGTTGCGTCTAGATTAAACAATGACATCCTACCTCGGACATCGTGCTCCCGCCATTCCCGTTGCTTTAAAACCACGTTCGTGTTTTTACAAGAATACAGCACGTAGGATCTCGTAGGATCATCCCCGCATTGACGTTACGTTTCAAATTCTACCACACCCACTGAGATAGCGGTATGACGTTCTATCGTGTTGATCGAACAGTTCGTGCTTACCTTGGTCAATCATAAGATCATTCACACTTGATAGTAACAGAGTTTAAGCATACCTTAGCTCTGAGTAACAGTCATCTTTTCTACCTTGACTGACGAGCCAATCACATGCAGTGACATATCCGCCCCACAAGTGATTAACCAATCACGGTATCTTACTCTGCTGACAAAGCTCATGTCAACAGCTGCTTTGCAAACCACACCCACAATCTTCCATCATCTCCGCCGAAGCAGCAAAAAGATATCCGTTTTAACAACCAGCAGAAGTAAAGACTTAAGGTCTCCGGTACAGGGAATCGAACCCTGGGCTCCGCGGTACTTGTTCCCTCAGGTTATGAGAGCGCGAAATGTTAGCCACTACACCATACCGGACGATGAATGGTTGTTGATGACCGATGGGCGGCTCTCAGGCAACACCTTCGTCGATGGAGATGGTCGAGGCATGTAGATACGGGATTGAAGAACTCGTAGTGATCCAGATCACTTCTCGTGTTCCAAATGACTTTTTTTCCCTAACTGCTATGTCGCATGGAGAGTCTTGCTTCTAAGTTGACGAAACATCCACTGGGGAAACCTTTAAGTTGAGAGATACCGGTCGTGGGAAAACAGAAGCAAAGAATCCTTTTGTGCGTTTTGACATTAACAACTACCCTATTCTCCAAAGTTAACCATTTGAATTATAGCTAATTGAGTCCTATAATTTGTTTTTCGGGATTCCTCCTACCAATAAGGACAAGACTGTGAGAAATACCATCTGTTATACCCTTGTCTAGGGTAGTTTATAACAATGCAACTAATACGAAGCGATTGCACAGACGCTCGATGTGCGGGGCAATGACGTCAAAAAGCCAGCCACGCACGTTTCATGCCACGATAGCTACATCTGCACCTAACCACTTCTCAACCACATATGTCCTCCTCCTCCATGCAACTTTGCTTGCTCAAAAAACAGGACATTTTGAGCCATCTCCATTTTCATAATGGCATTGTCTGAAATGCATGTGATTGACCCCGATGGCGATACTCTCCTCATTCTCCGCGACGCCGGCGCACCATTCGCGGCATGTCTTACTGAGGAAGAATGGCCCAATAAATTACCACAGCATCAATCTAGCAACTCCAAACAGAATGAAGCGTCTGTCATATCCACAGAAACTTTAAAAGAGAGTGACAGTGGTTTGAGTGATGTGTCATTATCCCCCCAAGCGAAGCCAGAACCAAAGCACATTCGATTCAAACTGTCTTCGCAGCATCTTCGGCTTTCATCTGCGTTTTTCAGAAAACTGATATGCGGCGACTGGAAGGAAAAAGAGTCCGAACCCGGTTTCAAATGGACTATCACGGCAACGGACTGGGATCCCGACGCTTTGCTTATACTGATGAACATATTACATCTTCAGACGCGAGCAGTTCCTCGAACATTGGCTTTCGAGATGTTGGCAAAGGTTGCTGTGCTGGTCGATTATTATGATTGTTGTCAGGCAGTTGAGCCATGGGCTGAGGTCTGGATCTCCAACTTGACCTTGGAAGTACCAGATTACTACTCAAGGGTTCTGCTACTGCGGCTCACGGTGGCTTGGGTATTTTCTGAGCACGAAAAATTCCGAATTCTCACAGAGGTCATTATTCGGCGGAGTCGAGGACCTATACATACAATGGGGTTACCGATACCCCAGACCATTGTTGGTGAGTGAAGGCAAGCATACACGAACTATATTGTGAGTCTAATTAATTGATTGAGACACTATTGAGGAGACAAGGCAGGAGAACATCAGTAACATAATCCTGCGCCTGCAAGGCATTTCGGATAATCTGAACGTGGGCAAAGACGAGTGTTCTGATCACGGCTGCCTATGCATGCAACTAGGGTGCATCAGCAGGAATTTGTTTCTCAACGGCCTTCAGCCACTACCAAGCGGTCCATATCTAGGCTTTAGTCTCAGCGCCCTGGGGGAAGCTATTTATAGCTTTGAGTACCCTGAGCGGATCTGCCCGGTTAAACGGGATCACATCGAGATCCTTGAAAGAAACGTCTTGGAGTGCGTTGGGAATACTTTTAATGATTTTGATAATGGCCTTGATATGCATCAGTTTCGAGCTGGGTAAAGTGGGCAGCAGGCTGTTAGACATCGTCTTAGGAGTCAAAGATAGTTTAGAACCCCGCTGTGTGCTATATATTGGTGCAAGGCTAAAAGCTTATGCTTGGTAGTATTATAACAGGGTTTTAATAAGTTAACTGATATATAGAAGATGTTCTTATATCAAAGTAAATATAAACAGGTGCACTGACTGCAAACCAATACTGGGCGGGGAAGTCAGATTCCTATCATGTCATCCATGGGCGAATGAATCTTTAGGAAACGTTGTGAGCACATCCTTCACTCCAATTTTTCAACGCACCGTAAGGTGTTCACCGCTGGTTGTGTGATGGGAGTACCCGGCGTACAGCAGTCGCGCACAGTCGTGAACCTCTGCCGCTCAGACAGAGAAGGTCTGAAATCGAAGGCGCTAGTTCAGGACCTCTGCTTGAGTACTTTCAGCCCCTTTTGACTAGCTATGTCATGATGTCCCTCTCCTGCGTGTCTTTCCCATCTTGCGAGACATGAGGTCTGATGGGGCCGATCTTCATTATGATCCGACTAGGCGGTCGATTCCCTCTTGCAGACAGTAAATTACCCGGGAGAAGTATGTGCCGGCTCGGATAAGGAGGAGACAATTTCGTATTGCTTATGTTGAGTTCGAGACAAATATACGGGCTGGTATTCCGTGCATTCTCTGCCGATCTCCACCGGTACTATCCCTCAGAGCATGCAAAGTCGATATTGACATCAAGAATTCGTCATTCGGTGACGACGTTCACGCTCAGCGGCGTCGGAAGGAACTCCATCTCCTCGAGACACTGGGCGCTTTGACACACATCTCTCTCATCAGTGGAAAACTTAAAGACTTCTTTTTACTGCCATGTCAGTTCGTGGTATGAGTCCTACGAGATGACTGCATGTACTACGTAAGGGTTGATTCGAAAGTATCCGGGGTCTTATGGACATGGGTACTTGACTTAGTGCAGTATGAAATTAAAATTAGATCAAGATTGCACCCCCCTGAACGGCTTAGGTTTCGGAAGATGACCCTTGAAGCATCGGTAGTGGCATCCTTCCGATCAACAACGCTGATTGCGATAGCGTTCCCCCCCTCAAAGCGAGCTGCATTGTTGGCCTTTAATCCCTACCAAGGTTTCTCCCTGCCACCACGACACTCTACTACGAGTCAAAACTTGGCCACTAAATTGCGGATCGTGTCAGCAGATGTAGCTATGCGTGAGGGAATTATAATCGGTGGAAATAATTAACGGATTGTCCCCGACGGGTGACAGGCTTGATATCCTCAACGCCTTTTGTGCCTCTGATATGCACGATGGTAAAGAGGTGGGGGTTTCCTGTGCCAAGCTAACTCAGGATGCGTTTTGCTTCAGTAGGAGGTTTTGTTTCGTCACAGCCACCTAGATGAAGAGAAGAGACGCAGGGCAAAGTTGCTCGACCGGAGCTGCGGCAGGGTTGTTCTCGCGCATCCCTACGAGTGGATTGTGTAGTTTAGAGCGCTGTTATTGATGCATGTCTTCGACGGCACGTTCACCGCAGAGTGTCTTCCGCGACCTTCATCAGACGTCTTGACAAAACATCGGCAGCACCTGTTTTCGGGTGAGGTGCCCAACAAGGTTAGACAGCCCGAACTTGACACTTCAGCCTGTATATCTTGGTTTGTTTAAAGCGGCACGGAAGATCCCATTACACAGACAGTCGTTTTTAAGAGACATGCAGGGTTATGCGGCAGTCGATAGGCTACGCTGCTCTGTTGTCGTTGTTTCGGCTTCCGAACCCCCAAACCTGACAAGTGGTTCTTATGCAAGGGTAACTGCGGTCATACATAAACTAGCTTTGCAGGAAACGATCAAGTGGAAATATGATCTGATTCCACATCTCTGTACAAGCTTTAAGACTAATGAGACCCTCTTATACCCACACACACCAATTCTTTAGCGCCTATGGACGCAGGACTTCAGTTTGACTTCCACCATGTGTTAGCTATGCTGGGCCAAGTTGTATCCGGCTGTATCTATCTCAGAAGAAGATTCATAAGATATAACAACTGACAACGGTATATATCTGTCTCTCTACAGCTCCCGATTGGATTGGCGTCAATGGCTTATGGCTCCACAAGTATCGGAGCTGTTAAAGAAATGCGGTTAAGACGATTGATTGCCGTGCAGCTGAAGTAAGACATCGGTATCTGGCGTCCAATAACAGTCGCGTATGCTCTGATAAGGAGATTGTAGAGAACTGTTAACCAATCGGATAGTCATCAATGCTTTCTTCCTAAGTGAACGTTGCTCGGGATCATCACGACCCGTGCCGCTGTCTCATATTTCCTTGAAGCCGCGGGTGCGTCCGTTCCAACCTCCAAAAATGTGTCACTAATCAGATATCAGTGGACAAACTTCAAGACTTCCTTCCACTATTAATCTAGCCTGTAATACAAGTACTTTGAAATGATTGCATGGAAGGGCCAGGATAGAGGCACCTGGGACCTCAAGGAGATATATCAAGATCTTATGCACTGTCAAGGGCGGCTTATCGACTGGATGCTGCTTCTTGTCCGACCTGCAGGCGGTAACTGTGGAAAACATTCTTTCCTGGTTCATTGATAATGAAGCATATGCCGGTTGCAAGAATGATAAAAAACACAAAGCTGACGTGTTCTGACCGCTTCGCGCCTGAAACAGCTGGTCGAACTGTCTGAGACATCCAATATTCCGAAAAAACTTGCGTCATCCCGCAGCCCAACCCCTTCCCAACAAAAGGATTTCTGCACAGTGAGCTAGAAGCACCCGGTTAGTATCACTCGGGGCTTGTACCGGACGCCTCGCTCCGGACGCCTTGCTCCTGGCCCTTACAGTGCTTGGCAACGGTCGGGTCGGGTTTTTCAAGCCACTGTGATATTTGAGATGTATTATGTAAGGCTTGCTCTACAACCCAAAGTTGGCTTCAACATGAACAAAGAACACGAGTTTTATTTGTTTCGCTTCAGAGGATTCGAGATGTATAAAGCAAGGTCGTTTCGACTTACCACAACCATAGCTTCATCTCACCTCATACAAACCAGCACCTTCAACCCTTAGCGACCATCTCCAGCCCCATATACACGACGATGGGTGCATCCACATACATGCGCAACTCTGTGCCCCTGCCACGGCACGCCTACGAAGGGGACGAGTACTTCTGCCGCTTCACCCCCCGCATCCACCCTGATGCTCGCCTCTCCGATGCGGGCTCGTGGCAGTGCCAGGTTGACTTCCTCAAGTCGAGCAAGGAAGCCCGGGCTGGCGCGGACCGCAACAAGGACGTCTATAGCTACGCCGTGGGCTGTATCAACCCGGTGGTAGGTAATTTCACCGCTCTATGCGCGTGCGAAGGTATCAGCGAGCGGCTCGCACTCACGACGTACATGGTTGAGTACGCTTACATACACGACGATGGTAAGAAGCGGCCCCAGAGAGAAAACTTACTTTTTTCCTTCTTCCTTTTCTACTGCTTGTGTTATCCTCGGGCGCTAATGTCAAACCTGGGATTTGATAGTCATCGAGTATGCCGAGAATAAGGACGAGTCTCAGGTAAAAGCTACCCCAAACCCTGAATCAAACGAAACGAAACGAAAAACATCATCTAACAGTTGAGAAGCTCCAAGAAGCGAACCAACAGCTTATGGAGGGTCTTAGTCTGGGCGGGGACACCGGCCGCAACGCAAAGTCGAAAGACCATGTCAAGCGACGCCAGCTGCAGGCCAAGATGGCCATGGAGCTCATGGAAGTTGACAAGAAACACGCAAAGGAGACTTTACGTCTGTGGAAAGAGATGTCAGACGTTTTCGTTCAAATCAGAGACAGGAAGTTTACCGATCTGGACCAGTATCTCGAATTCCGCGCTGTGGACGCGGGGTGCCCGTAAGCCCGCCGACCTTGATCTTACTCGCATTGGGTAGCACTAGTATGGTTGCTAACGTCATCTTATAGCTGGACCATGAGCCTCCTGCGCTTTGCCATGGACTTCAAACTCTCAGAAGCCGAAGAACAGAAGATCGCTCACATAACCACCGTCGCCTACGGTGCCTGGGTCCTGGTCAATGACTACTTCTCGTGGGACAAGGAATGGAAGAACTATCAAGCCAACGGGTCCACTGGTATGATAGCCAACGCCATCTTCCTCTTCATGGGGTGGTACTCGGTTGACAAGGAGGACGCCAAGAAGATGGTCCGTAAGGAGATCATGTCCCGTGAGGCCAAGTACTGCACATTGAAGGACGAGTTCATCGCCAAGGGCCTCGCCACAGACAAAATACTCCACTGGCTGCACGTACTCGATTGCGTCACGGCAGGTAACTTTGCGTGGAGTATGACGACGGCGCGCTACCAAGCTGGTTCCGACGACATATATCCAACTTTGTGGCGCAAGTGCGCTGACATGTCTGACTCTAACGACAATGAGAGTCTCGGTCTCTCCATCTCGGCCAACGCTGCCGATATGGCGGACAAGATTGACGTGGTCCTTCATGATCGCAAATATCTTGATCTTTCCACCCCAGAACCCACCGTGGACACGCCCGAATCGACAATTGATGACCACTTCCCCGAGACGATGGAGGTCCAGGATTCTCAACTAGACCAAACGTCCTCTATCAGTCAGTACGAAGATGTATGTGGGCTGCACAAATAGCATGAGGACGATGAATGTGACCAATCTAACAACCTCTAGATGATCCTCCAACCCCAGAAGTACTTGGAAATGATGCCTTCAAAGGGATTCCGAGATGCACTCATCGACGGATTGGAAGTCTGGTACCAGGTTCCCGAGAAGTCACTCACAGTCATTCGCCAAATCATCAATCTGTTACATACCTCTTCCCTCATGTATGTACCTTGTCCCCATTCGAGCCAGGCACTTCCCCTTACTAACGTAACTTGTCAAGGTTTGACGATATTGAGGACAGCTCTCCCCTACGACGAGGATATCCAGCGACGCATGTCGTCTTCGGGGTCAACCAGACCATCAATTCAGCCAGTCTACTCATTCTCAAGGCCTTGAAAGCCGCGGAGGCCCTTTCGCCTCGTGCTATGCGCATCTTGATCGATCTAGTCATCGAGTGTCACATTGGCCAAGGGATGGATCTCTACTGGACTTATCATACTACTATACCCACAGAGGAAGAGTATTTTCTCATGGTTGATGGCAGTAAGTAATACATCATTATTTCTACAACGGACTGAAGTCTTCTTTACTGACATGTTGGGCCTAGAAACCGGTGGTCTTCTCACACTGCTGGCCGAACTGATGCGGTCTGAAGCAACTCAGCACCAAGATCTCGATGCCAGTCTACTGATGAAGCTTGTTGGTCGTTTCTTCCAGGCACGAGATGATTACAAGAATCTCCAAAGTTCAGAGGTACGTCGAACCCAATCGAAGCATATGGATCATTAAAGCTAAATCATTGCCGTTCGTACCGTTTAGTATACCGAGCAGAAGGGCTTCGCCGAAGACATCGGCGAAGGCAAGATCTCCCTCCCACTCATTTACGCACTCGCCACCAAGTCACCTCAGCAAGGGCGCCTGTTGAGCATACTACAGCAGCGTAAGATTGGTAATGGCCTGAGTCTAGAGGTGCGTAAGCTTGGGCTGGATGATATCAAATCGTCTGGCGGGCTGGACCATGCGAAGAAGACGGCTATTGGGTTGCAGGAGTCGATCAACGAGACGCTCTCCATGTATGAGGACAAGTTGGGTGAGAAGAATTGGCTCTTACGGTTGGCGCAGAAAAGGCTAGAGATTGATGACTAGAGGGAATTCGGTGACACTTGGATGGAGCCATGGAAACACAGTACGTAGGGTGAAAGGCCATTTGATGGAAATGAACAGGATACCAGGTTTACAAATGCAATACATATTACTTGCTATTTTTGACTCAAAGCGAAAGCACTCCAGCATGTGGATAGTTTGTAGAATCATGTGATAGTAACATGCCCGACCAGCAGCTTTGAGCCAGTACTACGATTCCTCTTACTGTGGCACCGTTTCCTATTTAATCTTACTGTCGATGTTTAGCTGAGCTAATAAATAGACCGTATGCTCTCATTCAAGGATGTATCTTTTCTTGTCATTGAAATTAAACCTTGACACAGGAATTAACAATAGTCGTAAATACCAATACCCTTATAACCTGGTTTCCAATTCGACTACCTATGAACCAAATCTCAAACCACTCCACGAATCGTCAAGTTTGTACTCGAGCTTAGCCACTATATACTTATAGGTCCTGTCTCTTCTTTAGTCCTCAGCAGAGCGGCCTGTGATAGGACCACGACTAGAAACGCAAGACCTAAAATGATCGTGAAAGTCACTGCCATCTAGCAAAGGCAACACCGTTAGTAACCCTCAAATCACCTAGCTGTGGAGCCATAAAAGGAATCGGGCTTACCTTGGAGCTATCATCCCACCAGCCGTCGTCTCGAGGCTTCCAAGGTCCAAATTGAGCGCCGGCCCATAATAGAATTGTCAACCCAACAACCAAACACAGCACAGACAAGACTAGAAAGGCGAGACTAAACTCCCATGCGTATACCTGGAGCCAGTTGGGGTAGGCCTTGTTATCAGATCGTCGTTTTCGACCGAGGCCATTTCGGATGAAGTAGAGGCCGTCGGGGTGAGCAGACAGGCGGTGGAGACGCATGCTCTGGACGCCTGCGATGACAACCGAAAAGAGGGCAAAGACGAGGCCACTGAACCACAGGGTTCGTACCGGCCAGGGCTTGTTGCGGCCATTATCGAGGACATCTGGCCAGGAATTCGTCGAGCTCAGGCAGCTTGCGAGGAGGGCACCCTTTTATGCAAAGTTAACAGGGGTGCAAATAGTTGAAGTTGCAAAGGTCAAACATACAAGCGTTCCGACAAAATTGAGTTCCTGGAGCTTGTGGTCACGCCAGTTCTTTGTCATCTCATCCTTCTGCTTCGCATCATCTTCATTCAACATCCGCGTAATGGTGTCGTGCGCCGTCGAGGTCCCTTCGAACAAAATAAAGGATCGCATGATAGTGAGTGCAAGTCTGATCCATGTCAGCCTCGTTATGTTGGAATTTCATCACCGGCCATCAATCGACTCACCTAAACTTGTCTGTTTCTTCTGAATGTTTTAGAGATGATTGTTGGGTAGCTTATCGTCAGTAGGCTAAAGAGCGTGTTTGAAACGTCTCACTCTCTTAAATCAAGCTCTTCTTATCGCTGCTAGAACAAAAGTTGCGAGGTGTTGTTTATTCTGTGAAGATGGTTTCAAGGAAGAGAAAGAAAGAATATTAAGGCGCGGGGTTTCTGACGTAGTAACGCGTGACACCTAAGTTAGTCGAAAGTAGTTATCACTTCCCCACGGGGTTAGCTAGGCTAAGCATAGATGTCGTCATAGGCATGATAGTCGAAGCGGTGAGGGGGAAGATATCGAGCCGCTCAGTGGTGTTTTATAATTAATCAATTCTTTTTTCTTATTATATATGGGTAGTAAGTATTCTAAGACATGTTAATATAGATTTACTCGTGGATTTAGCTGGCATTGAATTTAATCTTAACGATTTCATAGTGGGTAAAAGGTCAGATAATGCTGACACGATAAAGAATTACAGCTATTAGCGTTGTTTCTTCGCGATATAACTTCAAGACCAATTGTATCCAGCTACTTCAAAAATTACAAATGTGTCGAG
>JABEXW010000275.1:0-25673 GCA_013266185.1 Fusarium sarcochroum
GAATTGAAGAAGATCCACGATCAAGATGCTCATAGATTAGGAACCAGTATCAATGATCTTTTTTCGTATCGTTTAAGAAATAGACTTGAGAAACAATAGTTGGACACACTAGTTTCCTTCCTATAAATTTATCTTATTATAATATATATGTCTCTACTTAAATGTTCGGGATAATGAGTTTGCGATAGCATGTGACCTACCTGACTAGCAATACTAGTTACTATCGATTGTAGATCGGCTTGTCTAGCTAAGCTTATCTTAATGATAGAATTATTTCGTTGTATTTAAATTTGATAAATGTCCTTGAATTAGTGTATGGTTGTGGGAAGCAGATTAGGAACTTATCAGTGGAGGGTACTAAAGGGGCTTAATCTCACCCCCTTAGTAATACTGATTTCTAAATACTTAGCATCTACAATTCAGTTTCAGAACGTCTAGGCCATTGCAAATATCACCTCAGAGTTTCAATAGGACGATAATATATATCCATTCGATATTAGTTGCTATACCGCGTACTTGGTAATGACAAAGCTAATGCCCAGGTTATTAGTCTGCTTGCCTATTACACATCCTTCGTATCTTATGCTTTTTTCTTATATTACAGCCGGAAGAGAATTAGTAGCTATAGGTCTTTACAATTCGTGCTCCTGGTTCCAGCGTAGGACGGAATTAACGGCATTATGCGTAATTAACCTCTAAGATCGCTATACAAATAGGTCTACTCGGTCGGCATCTTGCCCGTTATGCGCTTATCGCGTGGGCAGTTTAACGACCCGAGCACGGCATCATGACTGGTATACTTGGCCGCAGATGAGGCAAACGCCACGACTTTGCCGGCGAGTGAGATAGAAACTCTCGTTTTGAGTCTTGACCGCCTCAAAATAATCTGTTGCCGTGACATGGCCCTCAGTAATGTCATAGGATTCTGGCTGCCAGTCCTTATTGATAGCCGGGAAAGTCTAATAGATGTCCCACTTAGCTAGTTTAACATGGGTTTTAAAGTTAATACCGAGAGTCGCTTTACTTTCCAACTGACGTGACTGACCTTATAGCTTAAATTTGGGTTGTGTTTACGGATCACAGTCTATGTGTCTTCTTTATGTCGGTACTGTTGTCCATTCTAGGCCTTCCCCTGTGAACTAGGAAAGACGCAATTCTCGTCTTCGTCCTCGCTTTTATTGACATCTATATTACCGTCGTCTTCGTGCTCAGGCGTAACCCCGCCGTAGTGGTCCTTGCTACCGTTCTTGATGTGGCAGGTTGGCTTGAGATTGACGTCTCGACCAGTGCAGGTAATAGTGTGGGATCTAACATTGGACGCTTTTACACTTCTAATCCGCAAAACTATTGGTAGGCGGCGCATAGAGAGCATGGCGATGAGACGTGGGGAGATCATTGGCAGGAGGGCCAGATGCTGGGGTTGGGGCTTGGCTGAAACCTACTGCGGTGATTTGCAGCATCTCGCCTGCTTCAACGTTACAATCCTTCCACCCGTTCGGAGGACTAGGCAAGTTATTTGGATCTTCACGCCAAGTGTAGCTCGTGTCCGCGTTCCCCTCGACTCTCACATTGATGGGGCCCTAGCGCACCATCTCGCGCATGAGGCTGGTCATTCATTTTTAACATTGGAGTGTATGAATTTGGTGATGTGGGCACCGTACTGGGTGGGGTTGATGCTCTAGAGATGGAGTTTTTGGGTAGGTCCAGTGGAATAAGGCGGTCAAGGATGGTGCGGTCCTGCGCGGCACGTCTGCACCTGGGCCCTTAGAGTATCCTGGGGTTGGCCGTGTATCAGACGTGTGTAGGTCTGGCTAGAGATCTTGCCCCGTGTGTTGGTGAAGTTGACGGCTGGAGAGCGTAGCCACGGCGGCGAGGTTGACTGTGAGCGATGACGTTGATAATCATACCAGTTCGGTAAGGGAAGCTGTTTTGTGACAGTGACAGTGAATGTGAAGGTTGCAGAGAGGGGAGTTGTCAGCCAACAAACAGGGTGTTAAACGGCGAAGTGGAAGGATGCCCGGAAGGCATCTTTGCACAGCCCATTTTAACGTTGATTCTGTATAAGGTAAGGGGTCAAATGGTCTCAAAGTACCTTGCCACTTGTAACGTGCAGAAGCTAGCTATCTCCTTCAGACCCCGGACGAGTCCGTGATACGGTGGGAGGTACTTAGAGTTATAAGCGATTTGCACCTAATTCTATGTACTTGTTACTGCAAATAGGGAAAAGTATTACTTGCAGTAATACGACTTGATGGCGCTAAAACAAAGCTGAAAAAGGTAGGTAGGAGTAGTAGCACCTTCCTAAATAGACAACATGGAAGCGGCGTTTAATACTATGACATCACAACTTACAAGCGTGGTAAATTAAGTAAGCAGAGCTAAAAAGAACAAGTCACAGGAAGTAGGAGGCAAAGGAGTGGTGTTTATGGAACAGTACCGCAGGAGGAAGTAGACGAGCGACAGGGCACGGGTATACCAGCATAGCAAGTAGAATATTTATTAAGAGTTGAATATCAGCATAAGAAGACAGACAGACAGCAATCGCAATTGGGAAATTAACAATTCAGCAACGTATTTGATACGAAAAAGGGCAATCATTCAACAGCGCAGGCCGCGACAGCATTCACTGACTGCAGTACAGCCTAGTAGCTGCACAGCCCCCGCACCGCCCCCAACCATGCAGTGAAAAAGGATCACATACCTAATCTATAAGATCAGCAATCAAGGATTCTTTTGTCCTATACCTATCTTGCTATCCAAGTCTGCCACAGAGGTAGAGATCCCTTTAAAAGAGGAACCTAGGTTTTAACTTTTATCCTTTCGTAATCGGGACTAGTGCTTCGGTCAGCCTCGCTGAAGGATCAGCTGATCTACTCCTTGTAGCCTCAATGCCACAGGCCTAATTCGATAGAAGGATCAAAGGATTTAGGTCGCAGCAATTAGGATTATAATTACCTGTAGACAATCGTCACTATGAAACCTTGATATTTTAACGACTAGTTAATTCCTGACGTCATTGGATTCAGCTTAAGCTGGCAGGTAACATCTCTAGAGACTATAACGGCTGCATGTAAAATCCAAGATGGCTGAGTTAGAGAGTTATAAGGAAATAATCGTCAAAGCGGTGATGATCTTCAGTATGAAGATTTCAAAATCAAGATTCATTCTAAGAATAAATGTCTTCATAGGGTTAATATAAAGATGAAAATTATATAAATATCCCGCTAAGTTCTACTCGAAATCAAACTCAGAACAACAACAAACAGCTTCTTTCATCACCTCATCATAGCACAAATTCAACATACTACCACAAGCTCCAATCCTATTATCCAAATCTTTTTATATTTCAAAATGTCTTTCACCAAGATCTTGATTGCCTCCCTTCCTGCTCTCTTGGCCAACCAGGGCGTTTCTGCTCTACCTACCGAGAAGAATCTTGAAGGTCGCCAGTGCACTGGTTGCACCCCTCCTCCCGCAGATGCTCCCAAGAACTATTGCCCTGTCATCGACTCCGAGGAGAACTTTACTGGTGATATCTGGCAAACTGGTGCCTCAGCCCGCAGTGGCGATAGTGAGTTTCCCTCCTTTTCGCCATGTTACACCTGGAACGGAGCATTTGCTAATAGTTTATGAATAGCCATTGCTGTCGGCCAATCGTACACCGTGGGCTCCAGCTGGTCTATTGGCGGTGACCTCGGCCTCAGTTTCGAGAAGATTATCGGCGGCTCAGGGTCTCTGTCAGTCTCGGTTTCAGAGTCCGTTGAGATAAGCGTAACTCAATCAGTCGAGAGTGAATGCCCCGATGGCGGCGAGTTCTCTTGCGGCCTTCACGTTTACCCTGGAATGAAGCGTGTTAAGGGCAGCATGAAGCTGATGGCGGCAGGCGAGACGTGTCCCATGGGTGTTAAGGGCAAAGATGGAAAATGGGAGATGGTTGTGCCTCGCAAAGACAAGGCGAACAACGGTGTCTTTACGACCGAGCTGTGCACTTGCGGCAACCTCAAAGGCGCTGATGGTCCCAACCACCCCGAGAAGCTCTGCAAGGAGGAGTGTGTCGATCCTAACTAAATGCGGACACATTAAGGGGTTTCTAAGGAGCTTAAACTATTTTCTTCTTCTTTATTGGAATTCCTTCATCTGTATTCACTAGCGCTATCAGAGTTAGGGTTTAACAAATGCCGAGGTTATCAATTCAGGCATTTTCTAAAAACACAAAGGGTGCATTGAAATACACAAGGCGAGGGTGCAGTCGTAAAAAGACCTGAGTGCGACCAGAATCGACGCAGCGAAAACCACCCGGAAATGACCCAAAGGCCATGAGTAAAAATTTGATCGGTCCATCACCAATGGTAGCGCTTTTAGTCAAGCTAACAGCGTGGGTTTGCTTGCACTGGTTGGTAGCCGCGTCCAGTCTATTTTATTCAGGGTCGCTTCTTGAGCTGGAGCGCCGATATTGGCAACATGACTTGATATTGAGGAGCGAATTACTTTGGAGTTGATTCGAAAGGCCTCAAAACATCCATCGTTGCCCTGTGAGCTTGTCATTTGCCTCGAGACGATATGATAGGGTCTCAGATTAGGCTTAGATCTGGACGCTAGCCCACTTAGTTAACTGGACCTGTCGTCACGACCAATCAGAGACTTATTGACGAAGCTCAGACATCCGGTATCGGCACCGTTTTCTCACCAAGTGGAATTCATTCTGGGGCTCTTAGAAGAGAATAATAGACTAGACTCCAATGATACTTCACATTCTCATTGAATGACAAGATAAGTTCCACTTTGTATCATCTTGGCGGTTATTATCGGAGCATCTGAAGCATTGAGAGTTGGAGAAAATTTACTCAATTTGCGTGACTAAATAAATGGACGTCTTCTTTTCTTTGTTTCATTTTGGAAGGTTATCCCGATCGTTGACCTTCCTAATTCTAAGTCAAAGCCAGCATGTTTGGTGCGAAGAAAGTTGAGGACCATGAGGGCCAAGTCTTCGCTGGAGAAGTTCATGATGACCCCGGCCATGCTCATGATGCCGTTTTCGGACGACTCACCAACGAGGGTCCGAATTATCGCAATGTTGGTGGAAATCCATTCTTTGAAACCTGGCTGTTTCGGTTACTAACTGTCTGTGTATAGGTCGGATGGATAGGCACTGCTGGTCTCATGATGAAGACACAGCTGGGCCTCGGCATCTTGTCTATCCCTTCTGTGTTTGACACGCTCGGAATGATTCCTGGCCTCATCTGTCTTTGTGTTGTGGCTGCAATTACAACTTGGTCAGATTACATAGTTGGTTCGTTCAAACTCCGGCATCGCGAGGTATACGGGATCGACGATGCGGGAGGTTTAATGTTTGGCCGAGTAGGCCAGGAAATATTTGGGTTTGCTTTTGGTCTTTGTAAGTTAACATCACAAATCCACTAAGAATTGGCTTGGACTAACAACCCATGATTGAGACTGGACATTCGTTTGCGGATCAGCCATGCTTAGCGTGTCAATTGGCTTCAATGCTGTTTCAAATCATGGAACCTGCACTGCTGTTTTTGTCGCTATAGCAGCTGTCACTGGTTTCATATTTGCGAGTATTCGTACATTGGGTAAACTTAGCTGGCTTGCTTGGCTAGGACTGGTCTGTGTCATCTCTTCTGGTCCGTATACCAATACCTGCCTGCCTTTGGGATGAACTCAAAACCACTTTACTAAACTTTTGCAGTAATTGTCCTAACGATTGCCGTGGGAATACAAGACAAGCCAGCAGCTGCTCCCAAAGACGCTGTTTGGGTATCAGACTACAAACTCTTCAAAACACCGAGCTTCACCAACGCAATGTCTGCCATCTGCGCTCTGATCTTTGCGTATGCAGGCACACCGGCCTTCTTTTCAATTGCGGCGGAGATGCGGGAGCCAAGGCATTACACTAGATCACTGATTCTGTGTCAAACGGTCATTAGCGCGTGCTATATCGCAATTGGTTGCGTAGTGTACTATTTCTGTGGCTCGTATGTTGCATCGCCGGCTCTCGGGTCTGCAGGTGTCTTGATCAAACGGGTCAGCTACGGAATTGCGCTTCCTGGGCTCATCGTCACGACAATGTTAACCTGCCATGTAAGTCTGCCCCCACCAAAAAATGCAAAGTCTGTGGCTATTGATAACGAACCCAATAGCTGGCGAGTAAGCACGTTTTTGTCCGCATCCTGCGAGGCTCCAAGCATCTGGCTGCCAATACCTTCATTCACTGGGCATCTTGGATAGGTTGCACATTCGGAATCACAATTGTAGCCTACGTGATCGCCAGCGGAATCCCCATATTTGGTGGCCTCGTCTCACTCATTGGCGCGTTACTCGCTACGTCCCTATCGTTTCAACCCATGGGATGCATGTGGTTATATGACAACTGGAAACGCGTAAAGCAAGACCGATCGGCTAGTTGGTATATTGGAGTCCTTTGGAGTGTTACAATCATACTGTTGGGATCTTTCTTGACGGTTGCTGGAACTTATGCCGCTGTGGTGGACATCATTGCTTCGTACAAGGTTTCTGGGGGCTCGACAGCTTGGTCTTGCGCTGATAACTCTGGCTCTTCATAGTTTTGGCAGCAGCCGATAGTTTTATCTAACTGAAAAATGTTACCTCAATCGTAATTCGTTGAGTGCGCATTGTCAATTTAGTGACGAGTCAATCCCTCGAGTCAGGAGAAGTGTGACAAGTGAAATCTCTTGGTAGCATGAAACCTATGAAGATACCCGCAATCCCTCCTAATCTGAAGCCTACTGCTGCTATTCAAACCTCACCCCCAGCTTACGACCATGCGTGCATCAAAACTCTGTGTTTGTGATGATATGATCCCACTCCCGCATCACTCCTGCGACTTCTTGAAGTTTGACCTCAATCTCTTCTACCGCGTCCTTCCCTACAGGTAGGCGAAAAGGGACCTTCTTTCCCTCTGCGCAACCCTCCTGTCTTACTAGATCGACCACAAGCCCAACAAAGTGCTCTGGGTTTCCCGGCTGCTTGAAGTCTCCACTGCGGAGACCAGCACCCCAAGCGCTTGAAGCCTCCTGATAGTCAGGAATACTACTCTGTTTAATCTTGACGTTAGTTACCGAAAGGAGTGGAGTTCGGAATCGGCCGGGTTCCATTAGAAGAGTTCTAAGACCGAGAGGCTCGGTTTCTTTATGAAGACTTTCTACAAGACCTGGGTATCAAGTTATTAGAAGCGCAAGAATGGCAGAGCGGGTGAAATAGATCGTAGAACTCACCCTCGAGAGCGAATTTAGATCCTGCATAGGCTCCCGTGAATTGATGTCCGACCCAACCAGACAATGAGCTGATGAATACCATGGTGCCCAACTTTCTCTGTCTTAGGTGCGGAAGAACCGCACGGGTCGTCTTGATTGGACCAAAGACATTACTCTCAAAAGAGGCGAGGAAATCTTCATACCTAAGCCTTCCAGTCAGTCAAGTAAGATCCTTTCGCTTATGGTGACACATACCGGAGGTCCTCCCACGAACCAGAAGATACAAATCCTGCGTTATTGACTAACACATCTATATGGCCGTAGATGGCAATGGCGTGAGCGATGACTTGGTCAATAGCATCCTGCGAAGATGTGACATCCAGCTGGAGTGTAGCTGCTCCTTGGTTCGCCAATGATTCAATGCTTGAGAGGTTGCGCGCCGTTGCAATAACCTTATCGCCACGCGAAAGGATCTGGCGCACGAACTCAGCGCCGAAACCAGAAGAGCATCCAGTGATGAGCCAAATAAGCTGAGGCATAATGAGAAAGAGATAGAGGAGTAATATGGTGAGTGAAGAGTTCCAGGAAGTAGGTCGAGAACTCATCTTATATACCTATTATACAAAAAAATAACAGCACGAAATGGAGCTTAATAAGAGCCTCTTCCTGGCTATGGTATCAAATGTTGGCTGGAGGTAGTCCGCGTAATTCCGTCAACTCTAATCTGTACACACTTTGAAGCGGACGGAGCGGGCAAAAATATTAGACGGAGCGGGTAAAGCGGACGGGGCCGCTGAATCGAGCGGACAGAGCGGGTGGAGCCGTTGGCCAGAGCGGATAGAGCAGAGAATACTTGAATGATTACATGAGGTAAAGAGATTATTATTAATTTTATCTTGAAGCATCATCAGTGTGCGTCAAGCTATGACTCATTATCTCTTCGAGATCATGGGTGGTCTGCATAATAGGACACCTGATGACCAAACTTTGTAGTGGATATCAGGTTTCCGGGATGCTCGACAACGTGGTACTGCGCTGAAAGCTCTGGCTCTTAATATATCTATGCTGCTACTAACATGGAAGAATAAGGAGAAAGAAGAGAAAACCTTAGCACCCCCGGAAAATGCATGTTTTCCTATACAATGCTCTCAGGGGTCTGCCTTGGCGTGAGTTCTATGTCATGATAACCATTCGCAATCGATGGCAGCGAACCAATCGACCGATCAAAAATACCCCGTTGAAAATGGAAGATACTAGCTTGGGGGTCAAACTGTCTTCGCGGGTTTCTTATCTTTAACGGTCCGCACTTAATAGCCACCATCACGACGAGAGCAGTGATTGTTAACCAACAGATGAGGAATATCCACCATTTATAAAACCAAGACGGCAGGATACCCGGCTGCATACTGAAAACGGCGGCTACAGCTGTCAAGGGCAGAAAGACCTTGGGATAATTAGATCTCGAGTTGTGCTGTGCAGGACATCATAGATAAAAGCACTCACCAGGCCGATAGCGGTCCAAACTGTCAACATCTGGCTGTTTGCTTGCTGCTGAGCCGTGACCTCATTGTCTTCAATAACGAGCTGCATTTCCAACTATTGCCATGAGCTTTCTGGTAATAAAACATTCTCCTCTACCGCACCTTCCCAACATACCTTTCGAGCAAGGCCCGCGCAAAGGTCTTGCTGTTCTTGTGCTCGACGCTGAAGATCCCGCAAGGCATCAATGTGATCTTCTATCATGGTAACCAACGTGAATGGAGGAATCGGACTTTTCTTGGAATCTGATCTGAGAATATCAGATAGATATGCGAGATCTCGTCTGCTGAACCTGTCCCAAACCTCGATGGCTCTACTGATCGAATGAATGGTCGGTGGGAGAAACCTGCTCGCTTCATTGAGGACTTGTTGGGTTTTCTGCTTCTGGGCCATAGATGAGGACCTTTGGACTGGAGAAACCGCTGGATCTTCGAAGTCTTGTGTCTATAGATGCCTAATCAGATTATCGATGTTACCGCTAAACGACACCAGTACTCACATGTGGCTCTAACCTTAGAAGTAAATTAGCTAACAGGTTGTGCAGAGCGTATCTAATCTGCTTCAGTCGACACTCGTATACAATCAAGAAATACTCTCTCGGGCTCCAGATGGGCAGGTTAGCATCACACGAGCCAGCGGTGAGTGGATCTGGTTTCCAACTACTCTCTTCGCCGCCATCCCGAGTTGCATAGTGTTCGACCTGCTCGCATGACCCATTTCCTTGATAATAAGTATCGACGAACTGATGTGCAACCCATGATTCTTCGTCGACCCCAGTTATAAGGCAGGAGACCTGAGCTTCGTATATGTGAACTGGAGTGTCCTCTTCATCCTCCGCGTGAAGATGAAAGAGTCTACGAGATTGGCGCAAAGGCTTGCCATTTCGCTTATTTCTAAAGTCTTTGTACAGTGGTTCTCCTTCACACCACACATAGAACTGAAGGTGAAACTCAAGCGCAAAGATGAGTGGTCCTCGAAACTACTAAAATGTTAACAAGATTCCTAGCCATCCTCGCCTGAGACACGAACAGGTCGATGGATGCCAAGTGAAGTTTTGGATCCAAGGTATTTATAAAAGAAGTCGGCCAGAAAGGTCGCCTGGTTTCGAGAGGCTGTGGATGCCAGAGCCATGATGACCCAAGAGTCTGGATTGGCCACGTACCTGTATGATTCGTTAATAAAGATCAGAGAAAGGGTTATAATGTGGCAATGACTCACAGCAGACGCCTAGCAGCATTGATTTCATTAGGACAGTCATATCGCTATAATGCGAGAAATATTAGTCACATAGCACTATCTGAGCGATTGAGTTTACGACTACCTGTTTGCGTAGCTCCCGCAGTAACTGTGCTGAACTCAAAGGCCCAAGATCAGGGCGCTTGTATCCACCGAGAGGCTCATGTCGGATCGAAAGGTCGATCCTAGGACATCGGTCATCGAGAAGAGCCATAGGTTGGGTCACACAAGGGTCTGTCCCTCTTACTAAGACATCCATACTACATCCTGCACATAAAGGCTCTAGTTCTAGAATTTGATAGGCACTAGGGCCAAGGAGCGTATTTATGTTGCATGATGCAGTGTGAAAGGCTTTGATAAGCTCAGAACCGCTCAACGTTAGCTCCTCTACAGCAACTTGATTCTCCGAGCCATATACTTGACGCTGCCCATTGAAGAATTCTTTGTTCCACTCATAAGCTGATGAGTTCGCGATCGCCAGACTCGCACGTTCACCAAGTGTGCCCATGTCGACCGGCTTTCGCAGTTAAGCGTAAGTGCATCTGGCGCAACGGGGCATGTGACAACCCACGCAGGATGTGTCTATAGAAACACTGAACCAGCCTTGGCCGCAATGACACTTGAGAAGGCTTAGAATAGTAGATTGGCAAACGAGTTGGCGGAGAACTTACGCACATCCACTTGGAAACCGCGTGAAAGTCTAGTATCGGCGGTGAAGAATCAGACTGCTAAAACTTTGTTAGCACCCTTCCCTGAGATATGGAGCTCGAAAACGAGTGGAAATGGGTGGTATACCATTAAAAACAGATTGTCATGACGAGCGACACTTGGAACGTGAGGGATTGTGGAAGCGGGGGAGATGAGGCAGGAGGAAGATGACTTTTGAGGGTCCCTTGGACACATGATGGTTGCGATGCGATTCAATGCGGTGAGTGATGCAGGGTTTGTAATTTGTTGTAGAAGGAGAGAATATGAGGCGAACGGTGGTGGCGGTGTTGATGATCTGCGGAAAATGACGGACGATTTGCACTTCTGCCTGATGCCTCAGCTGCAGGACGAGACTTTAGGTTGGGCTGAGTCCCGTTAGATACATACTATCTGATAAAGTTACATGATCATGTGCTTCAAGCCTTCTATTCATATCCATGCATTTAAACCATAACTATTATAACCCTGTCTATCATCTTGACTCTTCATCTTCAGCAATCCAATAAGCCTCTACCTCAGCGATGCAAGTCCTTGCACCAGGCGTTACAGCAATAGGGAAACCGCCATAGTCAGGATCATCATTCGGCATCATCATAAATTCACCATGCCTTGTCTCATCTCCGTTCAAGATTCTCAGAGTCTGGAGGTCGCCATTCTCATCAACCTCCTTCTCCTCGCCCCATAGAATACCGCCGAATGTAGCCTCTGGACGGGCGCCCTTGAATCGCGCATGAAAACCTCGGCCGACAAGTAGGAACTTGGCATCACCCAGGTGAATCACCATTCCGCCACCAGGACCGGGCTTGCCAAAGACAAAACAACGCTCGACAATCACTTTGATGTCGCCGAACACACGAGTCCAGGTTTCGGGGTTCTTGCCGTTAGGCTCTTCGTCGAAAAAGAATCCGAAGCGATCCTCAGGCGCAGCGTTCAGAAAGTATGACTGAGTCTGGCTGAGGAGCTTGAACTCACGACCGATAACATCCGAACCAGTATCAATGCCAAAGGGACTGGCACCGAGAGCACCGTATGTGGCATATGCTAACCATATACGTCGTGCTCCATACTCGTCGCGTCGCTGCTCTGGAATGAAGAGGGCATTGCCTTGCTCGGTGTAGTTGCGACAGACACTCTCGTAGTTGTGGAAATACAAGTCTGGTGCTAGGAAGTCAAGAGAGGGTGTGTTAAATCTCCAGATGTCCAAGACGTGAGGACAAGGTCCTCCTGATGGATAGATGCCGGGCTCGTCACCACCACCAACCACAACAGGAGCACCTCCTCCAAAGTCTAGGTCTGCCGGCTCGTCGATGTTGAGCCATGTGTTTGTGTATAAGGGGATAGGATATTCCTTCTTTCCAGCTGCAGCGACTCGTCCTACATAGGAGGAAATGAGATGCGCCATGAAAGCTTCGTTGGCTGAAGTTCCAGGGCCAAATACAGTCTCCCAAGAATGTGAACCAGATGAAGGCACATTAGGAAATCGCTTCTTGAACTTGGAATGGGCGTCGACTTGGCTGAGGTGTTGAAGAAGTTCACTTGGAATTGGCTCAGCGAATGCCTTTTCTGCTTTGCGAGATCGATCACGAGAGTCACCTAAAACTCCAGTCTCATTCTCAACTTGCACCATTAGTACAGTTTGATGCTGAGAGTCAACCTCAGCCAGGTGTTGTAGGAGCGCGGCAAATGCACGTGAATCAGCTTGGCAGGCTTCGTCACATAGTGGAGTGATCATCTCCAGCGTTCGCTTGACACCACCTGCCTCAAGAACTTGAACTCGAGGAAACCTCTTAAAGTCTCGCTTAACCCATCCTGGTGCGTATGAGGATAGACCGTTCTTGTAAGTGCCGAACCAAAGCAAAACGAGATGCATTCCGTGCTTTCTGGCGCCTTCAAGAACGCGATCGAGCTCGCTAAAGTCGAATTGACCCTCCTTTGGCTCAATGGTCTCCCATGTTACTGAGCCGAGTAATGTGTTGATGTGATCGGCCTTCATGGCTGGCCAGACCTCGCTCATGAATTTGGCAGAGCTTAGTGAAGAGTTGTGAAGCTCACCGGGGAGCATGAGGAAAGGTTTGCCCTTGACGATAAGTTGGGTCTGGCCCTTGTCTGACCGACGAAGGTGAGGGTGCGCATTTTGGGCTTGCGCAGGGATCTGAGTGGCAGTCATGGTGAAAAATTAATGTCACCAAAAATGTATGAATGATGATGAGAGAAGAGTTGATGGTTCCTTGAGAATAGAAAGCGGTTCAAATAGCCTTCGCTCTAATTGTCGACTTGGAAAAGATGGAGCAACTATCATGCTATTGTCGATCATGTGTGCGTTATGCGGAGATGTTGGCTTACAAGGACTCTCGGATTTTCTTCGCATTTATGTTGAGCCACTTTTCGGCGAAACATCGCACCAAGTCTTGATCCTAGCAGGAACTCGGCTTTCATGATCAAGAATGGTGTTATATCCATCGGCAATTGGTCTCGGGACTCAACTTCAAACATGTCTAGGAATAATAGAAACAATATTTTGCCATCATCAGGTAATAGATTCTCATATTTCTACCCTTAAAGGCGGAGTGTCAATTACCCCAATTCCCTGCCAACAATCTAGATCGTCTAGCTTCCGCAATAATCGCTCTAGTTTATTCCTCGCGTCCCCAATCTCCACTTCACTCACGCCATTTCCAAGCTGAGTTTGCTCCATGTACGCTGCCCCAATGTCCCGAATCTTGGGGACCAAGCTATTGCCGTTGGCGTCAAAGACAGCACGTGGCAGATGGTACAGAATCTCCAGTAAGTCGTCTATAATCTTCTGGTGCTCTTGAGCACTAGTAACCGTTGGGCCGAACTTTTGGAGTATGTTTGAGCGAATGGTAAGGCTCGTTACGAACAAGTTGGCTATTTGGACGTCGTGTCCTTCTGTAGCATTAGGTGGACGGGACAGACCGCCACGCCATCGTAGCTCAGGTGGAAGATTGTCGAGAACGTGTTGGACCTTTCTCAAATATCCCATGATAATGATCTGTGGATCAGTATCCTTAGGCACTTGTTGCACTTCTTGCCAGATGAGAAATAAATCGCTTAATGAGTTGAGTCCCGGGACGTAGGTCGTGTCATCCCCATGCCAAGCCGGCTCGTGACAGCTGTCGGTAGCTTGCGGCTCCAACTGATCATCTGATAAGGGAAGTGGTCTTGGAAAGTTCTCGATTCGATCTTGACTAAGGAGACTGATGGGGAGTCTTCCGAAAATATCCGCACTGCTACAAATCGTGGTCGTTAGCGTTGATCAAGGACCCGCTGCTCGCTCTAACGTACCATGCACTGGCAAACAGTAACCAGATCAGTCGCCGTAGTAACTGTTGTTCAGCCCCATCATGTTCGTGTATCCGATAATATGCCAGGTACCGAGCCCCTGCAGCCGCTTCGCTCAGGGCGTGATAGGTGCGCATACTGGCCAAGCCAGATTTCGTTGTGGCACTCATTGACGTGCCTATATTGTACATCGCGATGCACCTTTCTAGACTAAATGAGTCTCGCGCAAAGTGGCTTTTGAGAAGACCATGAGTATCCAGAAACTCGACACAGTAGTCTACAGTGACTTGTTCATAGTCACCCCGGGGTAATGTCGCTTTGGTGGCTGCGCATACACTGATGACTAGCCCACAGAATTCGGCGTTGACGTCCGCTTCTCCTTGACGAAGACGTCGCATGAACCGGCGGCGGAGTAATATCGGAGCTAGGGGATGGATCACGTTGAACCAATCGCCAAGTAAACGCGTAATGACTGCGTCTGGGGCAAACATGGAAAGCCAATGGCTGGAATATCCTGAGCGAGTATCAGGCGTCGAGCTCTCCATGCGACCCGAGAAGTGAGGGCTCTGGAGTGATGCAGTCGAACGATGAGCATCACTATGGCTAGCTGGTGATCTCGAATCGTTGTCGAGACAGGGTATTGCGGGGGCAGTTACGACTGCTTTCCGGGGTTTGTGTGCATGCCTGATATTCAGTCAATAGGCTTGTCTATCCGATGCCGAGTAGTATTAACTTGTTAGGGGGTCCCCGTTTTCTCCTCGGCCGTTGATGGGTGCACTCAACTTCGAGAAACACGCAACCTCGACATCTTTGCTCATCGGAATCATAAGTGCACTATTTTGACACTATTAGCGACCATCAAGATTGAGGGGCAGTATGATATGATGGGCCCACGAACCCGGATCTTTCTTGATCGGCAGACATCGCAAGCTGTCTGATTGCGGACCTTGTGCCCTGGGCCTGGATTGACTGCCGGTGGACCTGTCGAAGCAGCATCATGGGGACTGTCAATCGCTTCAGCCATCTCTTCAGGTCGTTGAGCGGATTAATCGCGGCGAAACCGAGCGTATGGCTCGCGTGAGGTGGACACGAGTTGTAGAGCAAAACGGTAGCATCAAAGGAGAATGTTCGGATCACCTCATCTCTTTTGAACATCCGATATGGCAAGTTCGCAGAAATATCGGATATACTAAAGAATCCTTACCATAAGAAGAATAGACTGGCAACAGACCGTGGCAAACTCCCCGCAAGCTGAGTGCACGAGAACCACAATTGTCCAATTGGATTCCCTCAGAGAGTGGACCGTTCCATTGTGAGCTTAGCCCGTTCAAACTTTAGTCTACGAAAAAGAGTTCTCAACCTTGTCTTCCCCATGGGGAGACGACGGAATAGCCTGGCACACACGTACCATTATTGGAACAATGATGTGTTGCAGCGTTACCGTCACGAGACTGGTGGTACGGACCTTGATTCGTTGTGCGTCTGCTGTTTGTGAACCTCGTTTGGTCGTCTAGAAGTCAATGCGAGGCAAAGCCGTGGACATATAAGACCTCGAGTTGAGAAGCCGAGATCAGTCGAATCGGTCCTCATCAGCACTCCATTCTCAATATTCTACCTTTGACCAACATTATCAGATCGATTCACAAGTCGCGATCCGCAATGTCTTCTAAAGAGACCCAAGTGGACGTCACCGAGGAGGATCATGTCCCCCAAGGCTCAACTCTGCCGTTCTGGAAACAGACCGAGCTTCGGAAGTTGTACTTTATGATGGTCTTCCTTTTCATGGGATCAACGACACTAGGTTACGATTCCAGTTTACTCAACGGACTTCAGACTATGGGATCCTGGCAGACTTGTAAGTACAGCGCTTCAGCTTCACATTCTCCTCGCAATTGACATAGGAATCTAGTCTTCGACCACCCCGAAGGAAGTCGCCTCGGTATCTTTGGCGCCATGCCCGGTTTCGGAGGTCTCTTCGTTCTCCTCTTCGCTCCATACGTTGCCGACGGACTCGGTCGAAAGAAAGGCACGGCAATCGGTTGTATCATCGTTATCGTCGGCGCCTTGATGCAATGCTTCCCCCAACGAGGCCACGGGGCAAAACGAGACGCTTTGTACCTTATCGGGCGATTCATCATGGGCTGTGGCTCAAACATCGCCAACGCTACCTGCCCGCTGCTTATCACCGAGATCTCCCACCCACGACATCGAGGAAAGATTACAACCGTTTATAACACGCTTTGGTATCTTGGAAGTATCATTGCAGCTTGGGTGTGCTTTGGAACTTTGAGAAACCAGACCGGTACTATTCAATGGGTTCTTCCTACTGGTCTACAATGCCTCATGCCAGGAATCCAGCTGCTGGCCATTATCATTGTACCCGAGAGCCCTAGATGGCTCATCAGCAAGGGCCGCGAAGATGAGGCTCACAAGATCCTTATCAAGTACCACGGCAATGGTGACGAGAACGATGAGTTTGTTCGTTGGGAATACACCGAGATCGTCAACACCATCAGACTCGAGCGTGAGTCGTCAAGCGGTGGATGGGCTGAGCTTTGGCGCACTCCTGGTAACAGGAAGCGATGCGGCTTGATCATTGCTACGGCTATCTTCTCCCAGTGCAGTGGTAACGGTCTGGTATCATACTATGTAAGTCTTGGTTTCTTCGACTTGACAACAGTTTGAATTGGCGACTGACCTGACTATAGCTTGCGGCTATCTTGAGAACTATTGGTATCACAGAGTAAGTCCAGGGATTTGGAACAGCTGTGGGAATGGACTAACATTGTGTAGTGCTGTCACTCAAGCATACATCAACGGCGGCTTGACCATCTGGTGCTGGCTCGTTTCACTAGTCGCCGCCTTTTTCGTCGATCGCGTCGGAAGAAGAGTCCTGTTTCTCTTCGCTGGTGTAGGTATGCTTATTTCCTTCAGCATTTGGACAGCTTGCAGCGCAGTATATGCAAAGACTGAGTCTTCTTCGGCCGGTATTGCTGTCGTGGCTATGATCTTCCTATTTTACGGCGTCGCTGGTGCTGCATGGCCCGGTCTCACCGTCTCCTACACCGTTGAGATCTTGCCTTACAGTATCCGAGCCAAGGGTCTTACGCTTTGCTTCTGTTTCACTGCCCTCTCTGGAGTTTTTAACCAGTGGGTGAACCCGCTTGGTCTCCAGCAGCTTGAATGGAGATTTTACTTTGTCTACATTGCCATGTAAGTCACCACTGGACTTGAAGGTCACAACGTCAGCTGACAATACGCTATAGTTTGGTCATTGAATGTCTTGTTATCTACTTCTTCTTCGTCGAGACAAGAGGTCCCACATTGGAGGAGATTGCCGTCCTGTTCGATGGCCAAGACTCCGCTGCTGGTATTGCCAAGACCCAAGCGCAAAGGAAGACGGAATTGGCAGAGGTCGAGCACGCGTGAGACATTTTGTAAATACGAGTAGTGCCACCAGTTGATGGTTTATGAGAGGTCGATGTACAAGAATGCATATGTTACTTTGAGCTTACCAAAACGTTGGAGTTCGTGCCCCTAGCGGTCCAGTATGTGTTCTTTCCATGACCAAATATATCTAGAAACTTTTTTTTGGCTTTCTAGGCTTCATCTGGCTGAAAGGGGTATTCCCTCATTGCCATAGGTACTCTGGTAGATTTGACCCCCTGATTGAGTTGGCAGGGGCTTATGCTGCCAAATGAACTAATAAATAAAGTTCACATGGGTTTTCTTTCCTATTCAAACAAATATCAAACAAAAATCGCAATACCGGCCATAGTACCCTCCTCTCTCCACGCCTCTAGAGTTGAGACAAAGTCCTCAATACCAGAACCCCAAATGCCATGTCGAGCCATCTTGCCACGACTCTCCATTGGTATACGGTCAATATCACCTTCCAGGTTGAAGTATCCTGGTGTACATCCAAACACCAAAGACATGGCTGGCGAGCGCACCATGACCTCACTAGCCCACGCCTCCGCTGCCTCTTCTGTTGTCACTACTACAAAAGGCTTTCCATCGGCCCGAGATATGGCTTGAGCAATGATATACGCGCAGTGTTTTGCCATAGTATCAAGTGAAAAGGAAAAATTGCCACTCAGACCAGCCTGAATTGGACCGGAAAGGAAGAGATTCGGAAACCTTGCATCCAGGACACCGTGTAGCGTAGCAGGCCCATCCTGAGCCCATGCTTGGCTCATTGAAACTCCGCCACGGCCGGAGATAGTCATGTTTCCCTTTTCTGCTGGTGTGCCAGACACGTGTGAACGAAATCCAGTGGCAAGGATAATGACATCGACCTGATAGTGCTCCCCCGCGACCACGATGGAATCAGCTGTGACACGTTCTGGACCCTTCCCGTCGGTATCAACAAGCGTCACATTATCGCGGTTAAAGGTATCGAGATATTCGTCGTGAAATACAGGTCGCTTGCACCAACTTGGGTACCACGGCTTCAGCTTAGATGCCGTTTCTGGGTCGCTCACAGTTTCGTCGATGCGTGTACGAATCCGTTCCTGTCGTGGCATATCGATTTCGGCGACCTTGGCAGCATACGCCTCGATTTCCTCTAATGATTTCGGCCCACCCTGATTCCCTGCTATTCCGACCAGAGCAGGTGCGCGAGTCCATTCGTCGTCTACTAGGTTCGCGGTAGGAGGATCATCCAGAGTGAAATGCTGATGGAAATTGCTGATGCGCTCACGCTGCCAGCCTGGAACGTTGGATACTTGGTTGCGGAACCAGTCACTATCCGTCTCTTTCTGACCACGGTAGTCTACCGCAGCTGGCGTACGCTGGAATACGAACAGGTGCTTGGAACAACGCGCAAGGTTTGGAATGATCTGGACACTGGTTGCCCCCGTACCAATAACCGCTACGCGCTTTCCCTGGAGCTTTTCCAGCTTTGGGTCCGAAGGCGAGCCGCCTGTGATATCATATACCCACCGAGAAGAGTGGAAGATGTCTTTTTGGTACTCCAACAAACCCGGTATTCCAGGTAATTTGGGCCAGTGCAGCACTCCGTTGGCCAACACCACAATTTGGGAGCGGATCGTGAGTTCTTGTGACGAGTCTCCGGGACGCATGCTGGCCAACGCGACCTCCCACTCCTTTGCGCCCTCATCCCAGGCGAGCTTCTCAGCTTTGGTCTGAAAAACTGCACTGTCGGCTACACCCCATTTTTGAGCAACCAGTTCAGCATAACGGCGAATTTCTTCGCCTGATGCATAGCGATTCTCAGGTACGTATTCGGTCTCTTCCAGTAGGGGCAAATAGCTGTAAGACTCAATATCGCAAGTGAGGCCCGGGTACCTGTTGAAATACCAAGTTCCTCCGAAGCCTCCCGCTGTGTCGATGATGCGAATGGACTCCGGTGCAATTCCCTGCTTGACCATCCGCACGGCATGCAATAAGCCCCCCCAGCCTGCTCCTACGATGAGGATATCGCAGCGCCGACTAGGAAACTCATCCACCAAAGACTTGAATGTTGCCGGTTTAGCCCAAGGATCTTGTGCAAACTTGTCGTGCTTCGCTGACAGAGAGATGTCGATATATTGAGCTTGGCCGTCTTCTCGAAGACGTTTCGCTCGTTCCTCGCCATACCGCTCGATTATATCCCGAGCTTTATGAGGGGGACTGCTTTTGAAACCATTTTTGTCGGCCATGTTCTAGATCTGTTACAGTAAGTATGCCATGTACCAAACGAACGGTATTGTAGAGTCTTGGCTTCTAGGATGAGGGAATAAGGAAAAAGTTGGAATACGAATTTCCTGTTTCTTTCGTTTCCGGTCGGGTGCCTTAGCGCAGAATAAAACTGGGATCTAGCAATGCTGCAATTACGTATGACGCTAATAATACCTCATCCTCGCTGATATCCAAAGAGATCCTTTCCTCTATTGTTTCTCGGATCCTATAACTTCTTGGGCTACTGTGCCTCTATCTTGGATACATGAGCTCAACACACACACACATATATATATAACCTATATGTCGAATCAGCGTCTGTTTACAATGAAATCGTCTGATCAAAGCGTGCGCTACTGGCCGTTGCGCTTGCATAACTGACGTCATGACATTTCGATAGGTGTTCTATAACTTGAGACTAGGGTTTCCAATCTAACAAGGAGGAGGAAGGCTAGAGGGGCTGATAAATAAGTAGACCGGAAATAAAGTAGTCAGTCGAGTTTTAACTTAGGATATTAAGAGACCTATGCCAATTGTATTTATGGTGTATCAAGTTACCTACCTAGGCCCCTAGAACAAGTTGTCTTGGTCCACGTGGCAATCTACAGGCCCTCCTGTCCTCCAAAGGTACAAATACATGAAATGAGCGATAATCGAAACACTCTAGGTGTCTGAACTTACCTCACAGTCGGTGGGTAACCTTTATATAATAATTTCCGAGGAGGTTTAACACCCAGCGCGGAAACGGACAGCGAGTAATTACCTCTTTTCGGGGTAAAATACTCTCAGAGATGTGTCGAAAGCTAAGCATTAGAAAGAAATCGAGCGCTTCTCGGCCTACATCATATCGTTATAAAGCGTATCACACTACTATAGCTGGCATCTGGAAGTGAACAACACGCCAACTGTATTGTTATTTGAGATAGTTGAAGCACATCTTTGGAAGGCAGTACCCTCAGACAGGTAGCCGTCAAGCATGATGAGGTAGGTGGACACCATTTTCGCCTTGCTTACCGACTACCAGGACATCATTTTGCTGGCCACTACAATCGGCCGGAGATATTTACTTATTATTTCCATCCTTACCTAACCAAACATTAATCTAGGGGTACATGTCCCGCTTGAAAGTTTGGCTTCAACATAAGCAACGATCCTATTTCAGAGTGGTGAGAAGCTGTGTTCCAACCAAGCAGCCTCTGAGGGGTACAGTACAAAACAATGTAGTCACTTCATCTATGTGGTCCTAAAATATCTAAGGAATCTCATCAGAGGATCAAGTAAATGAGGAGTTGTATCAATGAAAGTCATAATTGAGACATTGAATTCAATGAGCTGGCAGTGATCATATCGAGAAAGACTAGTTGCAATTACTTTCTGAACAGCCAGCAACGCAAAGGTGTCGTGGAACGCTCTTGGGGTAAAAGCAGTAAGCAATACCCATGAATTATGGCTGACATCAGCTAAAGTACTGCAATCATAACTACTGAGGTACTGCATATGCTTGATCGCCACACCCTAAAATACAAGGCCGTGCAATTTGGCGCCTGACGTGAAGCGAAGTACGTGTAGCAGGCTATGGGCGAAGTAGGAACTCTCACTTTTTGTAAGACTCGAAGAAACAAGTCATCACGATGACTAATGTCTGACATCGAGAAGTGTGTAAGCACACACCAGTGCAGTGCAGTACAGTCGGTCTCAAGATTTTCGCAGCCTATAACGTGTTGCGGGAAGTCACCTCGTGATCGACACATTCACTGGACCCAATCAGTGTCATCTGGGGCGGAAGCTTCAGGATCCACATCAGGGTTGGCCATGAGGCGAAGCTTGAGAGCGAGATCAGACAGTGGTCGAGGCTTGACACTGACGGGTACAGTAGCCTTGGGACTGAAAGCCAAGAGAATCGCTTACACCAAAGTCTGTCGATCTCCCACCTATTCCATTCTCATGTTTTTTTGGCCCCCTCTAGAGTAGGTGCTCAATGATATACCAGTGGACTAGACATTCCGTAGTGCTTACGCTCCAAAAAATGAACCCCACAAAGCTTTAAGGAATGTACACATCAATAAGAGAGTGATGCTGGAAAAGTGTCCGGAGTAGTCAAACCCAAGGACTTGATGAAAAGTCTCCGAGGGCACCGGTATATATGAACTCAGTGTCCCACGGTTTACCAGGTAGATACCATCGAAACAGCACACTGAGAGGCAGGATGTCCACTAAGTACCTACACATATTATACCTCTGGATCGAGGGCTACTTTCCCAAGCGAGTTGCATTCTATCTGCTGTCGAAGAATCTATGTAGCTCCGTTGAACAGCTTTACCGGGGCGAGACGAACGACCCTCAGCTACGTATCGTGAGAGTCGATTTCGTTCCAGGACAGGGATTTGTTTCCCAGGATCCAGAAAACCCATTACCAGATGGAAAAAGCTTACCCGCTCTGCGCCTTGACGACGCGTCAGGGACGTCGCGCTGGATTAGTGAGACCTACAGCATGATCACTTATTTCGAGGACCTTTACCCGGGAAATGATTCGACCAATCTACGACAGATGCAGGCGAAAGAAGCCGCTGATCGAGCGATTGCTCAAGATATAATCGGAATCCTAACCACGGCGGACAACGATGGGGGTGTCTGGTTATCCAACTGCGCGCCCATCGCAGCCGACTTTAAGAACATACCCGAGCGGGAGCGCAACTTGGCAGTTGGCCATCGAGGCAAGAGATCAATGGAGGATAATCTGAAAGCGGCGCAGACTATTGCGTCTGGGAATCTCGAGGCAACGGGCTGGCTTACACCCCGTGCAGACGGCGGACCAGGCATTGCTGACGTGATTTACGCGGCCAATGTTCGATACATGCAGCTCAGTTGGTGTGAGTTCATCATTGAGAGAGAGGACTTGGGGCAGTTGAGATCATGGTATGAGAAGTTTCAGACCTTACCGTTCTGGCACGAGATGGAGGAGACGGGGCGTTTTCCAAAGGAGGTACAATGGGGACCGGGCTCAGTGCTGAAGTATTATCGGGAGACTGGCGTTGAAATATGGGATGGAGAAATATCAGGGTAGATTCTAGGGTATACGATATATAAGGATAATTGACAATGCTTGAATTTAGAATTGAAGACTTGTTATCTTCCGTTGTCATGTTCTTAAACTAGGGCAAAGAATGGCAAAGGCTCATCCGGCCATCTCAAGATTCCATTGCAATAACACTATGATCCTAAGTCCTCTTGGTGTAACGAATATTCGGCTTGGGCGGCGTATCCATATCGTGGCCCAGGAAGTAATCCACATGGTGAGACTGGAGATAGCCCTTGACCGTCAGATCGTTACGGTAGTTGGGGTTATGCGCCAAAGTGTAGAGACGGATATCAGATGGCTGATCAGTCGTGAAGATGAGCAATTCATCCATGTCGGCGTTGGTCACCACAACCTCCTCCCTCCAGTCGCCCAGGATATCACCAATAAGCGTTGGGTATCTTCCGTTCGTCACGCCTCCGAATGTGCTGACTTGGAGAAGTCGAGGAACAGCGTTGGACTTGGATGGGTTCTCCCAATCCCACTTCTCGAATTTGCCATCGTTGAAAAGTTCGATCAGGGCATCACCGTCCCACCAGACTCCCAGATGAGGCCACGGAGCAAGGTCTTTGTCTTTCTCCAGTAGTTTGTTCTCTGGAGCGTTGTAAAGACCGGAGAACGACCAAGCCTCCATACCTGGATGAGTAGGGTCGATATCGCCTACCATGCCCCGTCCTATATCGATGACTTCATCTCCATGGTGCTCCCAAATGATGGTTCCATCAGTCGCATCAAAGTAGTACTCATACAACTTATCTTCATGCCTCTGCTGAACTCCATAGCCTTGAAGACCTTTTCGTTTGGGGTCCATCTTGGCAATATGGTGACGATCGCCGTGGATAATGCCCTTCTCGCCAAGCGAATACTTCACGGTGCCGTCACCGTTGAGAACGAAGCCAATTTCGACATACTCGTCTTTGCCATCACCATCGACATCCAAAATACGGCTGTTGTGTCCATCGGGATAGGCCTCGTATTTATCTCCGCGGGCCCACTTCCATTCTTGTTTGAGCGTTTTCCCGTCAAAAGTCCAGGCCACAACGAGGAGGTTGAAGTCTTTATCCTCGCGACGGTTCTTCAAGAATCCTACGAGGTGAGGTGTCTTGCCGTCGAGGATACCAGCTCCCACTCTAGCGGCCAAGGGACCATCGGATGAGTAGTCGGTGGGCAGTGCGGCAGAGGCACGGAGAGCTCCTGTTCGTCCATCCAGAATAGCCATGAATTGATGGTTCTCGTCTTCGCCCTTGTCGAACTTCTTTCCGTCGCCAAAAGTAACACCGTTGGCAATTCGAATAGCGACTTCAGCATAACCATCGCTGTCAAAGTCGAACACGGTGACACCATCCCAATGGCCTACATCAATAGTTGATGGTCCTGGCGAGATGTTGTCTTGGTTTTCGCTTCCGGGGCCTAGGTCGACTTCCCAAAGAAATGTTCCGTTGCTAGTATATGCCTCAATGGATTGACGTGTGTCGTGTCGGTCGAGAACAAAGTCCCACTCTCCATCGCCGTCAAGATCACCAACCCAGACAAACTTGATGGTGCTACCCGAGCGCAGAGGTACTCTCACCACTGGCTCCACTGGGTTATCTGCCGGTAGAGTAAAAGGACCCGAGGCGTCTTGTTCTTTGCCATTCACAACAGGTCGAACAGTGTATGTGTTGACCAAGCTTTCATCCGCAGTTTTATCGAGAAAGTTGGTTCCTTTGGTGAGAACCTCATTGTTAAGTTTTGTCGATTTCTCTTCGCCAGCAGCACGGTAAATGTTGAAACCGATATCGTCAGGGTCTAGGCCAAGGAGTCTCCAAGTCACGAGGATGTTGTCTTCACTCGCTCGGACAGCCACAACTCCCCGCCCAAGATCCTCTATCGGCCGAGGGGTTTGAGCTAGGGCCATGCCAAAGAAGGCACCCGCCCCGAGTGAGAATAAAAATGATAACTTCATAGTAGAGTGCTGGTTATTGGAAAACCGAAGCTCAAGCTTGCCTCAAACCTGAGTATAGCCAAGAATATACAACAAACTCTCACATCTTTATATACGTTTCACAACACTATCCACAACGCCTATGATTCCTAGTGATTCCGCGCGTCGGCACATGATGAAACGAAGCTCTCCCCTGATGTTTTCAGGTGTGCAACTGAAAGAGTGCTGATCATCAGCTCACTAATTAAACGGAACCTGACACTCCGCGGAGGTCAATATTCTCCAGCAATCAAGGGTTAGATATTTTTTCAACGGCACAATATGGTCGGATGACGGAACAAGTCCTTATTCCGGCATGCCCAACCCAAAGCCTGGATAGACACCCGCTACTCTGTACTTTAAATTACAGGTAAAATTCGTCAAACTGAAGCGCGAGATTCGATTGAAGGACTAGTTCAGAAACCGATACTACCCTGGAAATTTGATGTGGACTCTCTACCTTGTCGATCTAAACCCACTCGATCTGAAAACCTCCGAACCCCGGGATACTTAGGCCGAGGTCCTATGGTAGTATGATCCTTGGCTAATCATGTATGACAGCAACAACTAGTCGGTAAAGCATAGTCAGTAGCTCTATGAAAACTATATCACCAGATGTATGCGATCACAATTCCTCCGTTGTCCGTCACGTCCTGCAACTCACCACGTTCACGTCTGCAATCAGCAATTGTGTCCTACCAGATGTGTGACAGCCCGCACCCCAACTTGGTAATTTTGCCGAGTAAAAAGCATTTGCGTACTTGCTTTGACCAACACCTTGCACCTCAAAGTTTACAGTTGACTGCCTTCAAGATGATCTAGTTAGATGTCGGTCGGTAATGTTAAGAAGATTTAGATATTAACTATTACATGGAATTTATACAAAAGGAACAAAAGGAATGTCATCAAATGGTACGTATCAAGTGGTAAA